>JAGWEN010000075.1:337500-350646 GCA_018703685.1 Orius laevigatus
CCCAAGTTATCCGAATCGACAAGGTAAAGTTCATTTTAAATTTAAAAATTAATTTTTTTCAAGATGTCAGAATCGATGAATCCAAAAACTGTTGATCATGGCAAACATTCCTTGGCCGTCGATATGAAAAATCCACAGGGGATACAAGTCATTAAAAATCTTGTGAAGAATGCAGACGTTTTTATCGACCCCTATCGTCCAGGTAATCCATTCCTCTACTACTAAACAAAAATTAATCGTTTTAAAGGCGTGATGGAAAAAATTGGTTTGGGACCTGAAGAATTAATGAACTCCAACAGAAGGTTGATTTATGCGAGACTGTCCGGCTATGGACAAACAGGACCAATGTCTGGCAAAGCTGGACACGATATTAACTATTTATCATTATCAGGTAAAAATAAAATAATTTATTTAACTTAAATTTCTTTTTTTTAGGAGTTTTATCAAAGTTAGGATGGAATAATAAAGCTCCATCGCCTCCTTTAAATTTGCTGGGAGACTTCGGCGGTGGTGGGCTGACATGCGCTTTTGGAATAGTGATGGCCCTTTATCAACGCCAAATAACCGGCGTGGGTCAAATTGTTGATTCGAGTATGACCCGTGGTGCTGCTTATTTGTCCAGCTGGGTTTTCAGGAGTCAAAATACGTTTTTATGGTCTCAACCGAGAGGAGAAAACTTGTAAAATCAATCGTATTTACTGAAAAATTGTATTTTAATTTTATAGATTGGATGGGGGATGTTATTTTTATAATACGTATGAAACTAAAGATGGAAAATGGATGGCAGTTGGCTCCTTAGAGGAAAAATTTTACAACGAATTGCTGAAAGGTTTAAAAATTTCGATTGAAGATCTTCCTTATGGTTCAGACAACGATTTAGGGACGAGAATATTAAAGGAACGTTTTCTGCAACAAACTCAAGAATATTGGACAAAAGTGAGCTAATTTAGAGTTGAAATATTAATTTTGTTTAAAGGTATTTTCTGATCTTGATGCATGTGTGACTCCGGTTTTGACTGATGAAGAAGCAGCGTCAAATGAACACAATAAAAGTCAAAATCTGTTCCAAAGGGCGGCCGACAACTGCCTTGCCCCTACACCAGAGCCTCGCTTAAGCAAAACTCCAGCAAAATCAAGATCCTACGCATTTCCTCCACGAAAAGGACAACATTCATTCGCAATTTTAAAAGAGAGCGGATATTCGGCCGATGACATCAGAAAACTTTCGGCGGAAAAAGTCATTTACCTTGACAACACACAGTTTAAAATGTGATAAGTATTCAAAAATATTTTTTTAAAAATTTATAGAACAAAAAAATTTATACAGAGCAAAAATTTTGACAAAATTTCCAATTTTCTTTATCTCCTTCTCATTCATTTCCTCCTTCCATCATCTTAATGAATTTAGCGATTCCTTTAGCATGTTGTTTAAGAATTTCCATGGTATTCTAAAACAAAAATTATTTTCTTTTTTGGCCTCAGTTTAGGACCAGAAATACCTCTTTGTTTATATCAGTAGGGTTTTTTCCAAGAGACTTTAATACACTATGTACAAAAGGATAAATCGCCATGTGGTACTTTCCAACAGACTTTTCTTCTTCCCCGTCAGCGAAATCGTCCTATACAAAGTTTAGATTTATTAAGTAAAACCCCAGGGGAGTGAGTCAAAAGGACTAAAGCTTACGTTGTCTGCCCATATAAAAGCATAAAGTTTGGTGGAGTATTCAGTGAGAGTGGCGATTTCTGTTTCATAAACGGATTCATCAATAGTTATTATGAAATCCACAACTTCCTTGTAACTAGAAATAAATAAAAAAGGTTTCCTCTTCAGCTTCAGAAGCAAAAATCATACCTTGTAATAAGAGAACATAAGCTGTTCAGAGTGGCCAAATTAATTGAAGCCATGGCACCATAAAATACCGACGGAGGTGGAAGAAAAAAATAAACAACGCTACACTCCAATTGAACGTTGACCATCTTTTGGTAAAATTCCAACACTTTGTGAATCAAGCTGGTACATTCAAGTCCTTCTTTGGCGACACCGAATTCGATAAATGAATGCACGACATCAATCACGGAAGTCACAGTTTTGGCCGACATACATGGCTCTAACCAAAGAGGACCATCCGATAAACTATTATTTTTCAAAGCCTTTTCCATGTGAATAGTTATCTATAAAATAATAAGAATAAGCCAAAACGATCTTATAGCCTTTTACCATATTTTGTATCAGTTCAGCAAGCACATCAATAATTTCTATCTTCACGTTTGTCAGTGAAGTTATAAACACTCTAAATAATGGAATAAGAATCTTGCTTTTCAATTCTGTAAGTTAACCTATGCATGAATTATTTAATTTACCATCAAATGTGTTGAAATGCAACCAAGGTATGAGGTTGTAAACAATTTGATCTTGATAATCGCCATCCCAAACGGAAAGAAAACGGGATAAATGATCAGTAACTGGAGGTAGGCCGTACATAAGTTGTTTCTGAAGGCCGACAATGGATACGAGAAAAGGATAAGAAGGTTTTTCATGTAATCGTAGGTCAAGCTCAGATAAAAATTTTTCGCTTGGACCTTTCACGGTTAAATACATGACTCCTCCATTCGACGATAAAAGCGACAATTCATTGTCTGGGAGAACCAAATGTTCGATATTCTCGCCCAAATCATTGGGGCTAGTGATATCTGACACCTTAGGGAGTGCGAGGGCCTCCAAAGAGATGGAAGAACTGCTATACACGGGTACCTCAAGGACACGTGCCTCGATCTAAAAGAAAATATTAAGTTTTGTCCATTAAATCAATTCCTACCTTTTTATCGGAGACTGTGTAGCCTAATTTTGCTGAAATTTTTTTAATCACTCCATCATAACACGAGGGCTTAGTGGATACTATTTTTTTCTTGAAGTCCACAGTAGGATTTATAGAATTGTAAAGGTGAAGGACTTTTCCAATGCTTTCTGGATGAAGATGATAATACTTTTTCAATAAGGAGATATTTTGTTTTTTAACAAGCTTAGGGTTATTCATCAAAGTTAAGATGTTGCAGACTGGTGAGACCTGAAACGAAATATTCGTCAAAAATATGGTTGGAAGTGGACCACCATCAAAGTGTAAGAGTATTCAATGCCCTTTTTAGGGGTTAAAATGGTTTACAGCCATTTTACCACCCAAAAAGGGTGAACGTTCATAACTTCCATGCCCCATTGAATGTGTTAAAGCTTAATTTATACTTTTAACAAAATTTAACTTACAAGTTCGTTTATTTTGATGTAACATAGAAAAACTGAATAATGCTTTACAAGTAGATTGACATCGATTAACTGATATTTCGCCCAGGCTGTAAGGAAAATAATGAGTTAAAATAAAAAGACAAATTGTTAAAATTACTATAAATCCAGTTGAATACGATTGCCACAGAAGAGGTTTTTGTGTATACATTTGAAAAACACCAATACAAGAGTTTTTCCACGTTTCCGAATGATAAAGGCGACTCTGGAATTATAGCTTCCAGAAACGATATCCTCATTGAATCTCCCAGTCCTAGAAAAAAATAAAATAAAAAATAATTAAAGCACCAAGGAAGACCCTTTTTAGGCAGATTTTGAACCTTGTTCGGTGAGGGGTACCTTTTCAGGAAAATTTTGAACCTCTTTCGACAAAAAGACTTCTTTTGATACATTCAAATCCTTCAGGGTAGATTTTTTTTTTTTGTGGCAAGAAGAGACCTTTTTTAGGCTGATATATGAACAGATATTTATTATTATAGATTCATTTTTTATAATAGAGACCTTTTTTAGGCCAATATGAAAAAAGACCTTTTTTGGGCGGATTCAAATCTTCTTCAAGAAGACATCTTTTATAAGCAAGGCGGATGTGATTTTTTTTTTTGATTCAGATTCTTTTGAACAGTAAGAGACCTTGTTTCAGGCTGATAAGAGGGAAAAACGAATTTTTTTTTTTTTGACAGATTCAAATTTTTTTTAAAGAGATCTTTTTTTTAAAGCCTGATATGAGAAAAGACCTTTTTTGGGTAGATTAAAATCCTTTTGAAGGGAAAGAGACCTTTTTAAGGCTAATATGATAAAAGACCTTTTTGGACAGATTCAAATCTTTATTTTTTTTTTTTTTAACAAGAAGAGACCTTTTTTTATCATTACTTTATTTTTATTTATTTTTGCAGATTCAACCCTGATATATAAAAAAAGATTATTTCTTTTTGGGCAGATTCAATTTTCAAAATAGAGCCCTTTTTTAGGGCGATATGAAAAAAGACCTTTTTTTGGGCAGATTCGAATCTTAAAAAAAAAAAAAACACCTTTTATAGGCTAGGACTTTTAATTTTTATTTTTTATTTTACAGATCCTTTTTAACAGTAAGAGACCTTTTTTTAGGAAAAACGACTTAGGCTGAAATGAGAAAAGACCTTTTTTGGGCAGATTCAAATCCATTAGAACAGATCAAATCCTTATTTGTTTTGACATGAAGAAACCCTATTAAGACTGATTTTGAACCGTTTCTGATGAGATAAGACCTTTTTCAGGTAGGAAAACCCTCGGCGCGTCAATCCTGAAAGATTTACCTGAATCAGGGGAGATGAAGAATTGGATCAAATCATCGACTACATCGTCGTCCAGGCCCAAGGTTTGATCCACCCCATCAGTATTAAGAATTGGATCGAAATTCTTTCGTAGCGCGTTCGTCAATTGCGAAGCCAAGTGTGGACCGCCTAAGCAAAACAAGAAAAATATTAAACCCGACGTTTTATCAAGAATTAACAAACCTTGGTCCACGTTAGACAGCAGGAGCTTTATTTCATCAGTCATCTTTTTAAATCCATCCAATGACAAATAACAATTATTATTTTATTTAGTCCAGAAGCGAAGCGGGAAAATTATCACTGTGTAATCTGAATTATCAACCGTCAACGAATTCACATTCCCTCTAATAATCGATAAATATCGATTATATTTACACTAAATCAATTATCTAATTTTATTTTATTAAAGGAATAAAAAACTTAGCTCAAAATTGCATCAGAAAAATGATTGAATTCACAATAAATCCCCAAAATATCGGAACTCATGCGTAAAGTGATCAAAAAGGCGCTGAAAGATTTCACCGATTTCTCGAAAGTTCGGCGCCGACAGCCGAGCAGTATGAATCGAGGTATTCGGTGAACTGGTTGTTTTGTTTCCGGTAAAACCGGCTAACCGGTTTTTTCCTAAAACCTGCTTTCAGTTATTGCTTTGAAAATTAATTTGAAAAATTTTTTGATATATTTTTTCAAAAAAACGTTAATTTAAAAAAAAACGAAAAGAAAAAGCGTTTTTGGTTTCTTCAAACTGTGCAAAAAAAAAGCCATGTCGGGCGTAAGCAAAATTTAAAAAACCGGTTTTGTTAGATTAAAAACCGGTTTTGGTTTTTACCATTCGGTTTTTACGTTCTGTATTAACTTATGAGCGGTGTTTCAAGGTCGAAGATGGCATCAGCTTTAGGTTCGTTTAGTCAAATCGGATTGTTTTAATTTCAAATATTTACCTACCGGTTGTAATAAATCAAGAAATTTTGCGTTTAGAACTTACATTGAAATATAAAGTTCCCATCGGTTGATTTCCTCGATCCCCTTTAATGCCCCCGTCGGGGCTTCGGATTTCGCTTTTAATATTTTGATTGATGAGGTAAGCCCCTAAATCTCAAGTTTTATCTGTTTTGCCCATTATTGAAATTCCGAATAAAGTAGTAAGCTAATTTTTCATTTCTGTTATTTTGTCTTTAGGCAATTTAAATCGTGCTATGGCCCCTCGTCATGTAGAACATCTTCTGGATGCGAAGAAAAAAGTGAACGTCAACTCGCGCGATTCTGATTTGATGAAATGCGGTGAAATTTTGGTCGACGTCCATAAGAAGAAATGGAGGCTCGGCAAGTCCATCGGTGTTGGAGCTTTCGGCGACGTCTATCTCGGTAATTTTGATGCTCTTGCTCTGGAAATTCAGGGCTCTCTCGGCCATTTTTTATTTGCCTCCTTTGTAAAACTCATTTTCATTTATTTTGTTTCAGTATCTGATGAAATAGGCAAACCAGTTCCTTCGGACTCGAAATGGGTTGTCAAAATGGTATGTAGACATTTCCGTTGGTTTCAAATGAGAGAGAAAAAGGTTTTCAGGGGCCGACTGGGACCTTAGGGTGTGGGTGGGTTTTCAGTTAAGGTGGCGCAGAAAATTACAATTTTCTGAAAAACTTGTTGTCAGAAAATTGGCTCTTGGAAAAATATATTCAGGAAAAACAGAGGTTCCCAAACTTTTGCACAGTGCCCCCCTTTTAAACAAATGAAAATCCTTGCGAATGTTAACTTTGAGGTTTTTGAAGGACATTTGGGTTTTAAAATGTTGATTTTCAGATTTTTTGAAAATGCTCTCATAACCACGGTTTGGAGGTTTTTGACAAAAAATTGTTAATTTAAAGTTTATTTTAAGGTTTTTTTTTTAATGAAAATTAGGCATTTATAATTTAATGTTGATTGTAACGAAAATTTGGCTTTATAAATGTTGATTTTTACGAAAATTTGGTTCTATAAATGTTGATTTTGACAAAAATTTGGCTTTATAAATGTTGATTATGAGGTTTTTGGACGAAAATTAGGCATCATAAATGTTGATTTTGAGGTTTTTTACGAAAATTTTGCTTTAAAAATGTTGATTTTGAGGTTTTTGGAAGAAAATTAGGCTTCATAAATTTTCATTTCGAGGTTTTTTGACTAAAATTGGGCTTAACAAAAAATGTTGATTTTGAGGTTTTTCACAAAAATTTGGCTTTTTAAATGTTGATTTCGAGGTTTTTGGACGAAAATTAGGCTTCATAAATGTTGGTTTTGAGGTTTTTTGAACGAAAATTAAGCCTCATAAATGTTGATTTCGAAGGTTTTTTTTTTTTTTTAAGGTATTTTAATCAAAGGCTTTACAAATGTTGATTTTGACATTTTTGACTAAAATTTGGCTTTTAAATGCTGATTTTGAGGTTTTTTGACGAAAATTAGGCTTCAAAAATGTTGATTTCGAGGTTTTTTTTGGCGAAAATTAGGCTTTACAAATGTTGATTTTGAGGTTTTTTGACGTAAGTTAGGCTTTACAAATGTTGATTTTGAGGTTTTTCACGAATTTCTGGGGATAAAAAAAAAAGTTTTCTCTCTCATATTTCAAGCCAATGTGTATCACATGAATCATATTTTTTCAGGAGCCTTATATGAGCGGACCATTATTTGTCGAAATGAACTTTTACCTTAGAGTTGCCAAAGAAGAGATGAGTATGTTTGATAGCCTAATTTGTTTACGATTTTTAAAATTGTTTTTCCAGTGGAGGAATGGAAACGTGAGAAAAGGATGAAGCATTTAGGACTTCCGCATGTTTTGACTTTTGGGTCGCATTTTTACCGAGGTACTCATATGAGGTTCATCGTAATGCCCCGATATAGCGACAGCATCCATAAAATTTTCATAAAACATAACAAATTTCATATCAAGACTGCCATGACTATCGCCAAATATACTTTGGATGTCCTTGAGTATATTCATCATCATGGTTACATCCATGCTGATATTAAATCATTAAATATCACTCTCGGAGTTCGCTCTGATCAAGCCCCTTTGTATTTACTCGATTATGGACTAGCAGCCAAGTTCCTTTTGAAAAACGGCTCCCACAAAGATAACATACCCGATGGTAGAATCGCTGATGCCGGAACTTTAGAATTTTCATCCAGAGATGCTCATTTAGGAGGTAATTTAAAATTAAACATTTTTCATTTTTTATTTATATTATTTCAGTTATCACTAGAAGAAGCGACATGGAATCTTTAGGTTACAACTTGGTTACTTGGCTTGGAGGTAAACTCCCATGGATTGACGATTTGTACGATTCAGATTTAGTATTAAAATATAAAGAAAAGGCCATGTCTGATTTGGATTCATTTTTATCGACTTCATTTTCAAAGAAAATCCCAGGTAAGAAATATTTCATTTTTTTATTAAATATAATTTTATTTGTTTTTAGCTTCCCTTTTACAATATTTTCGATATGTATCACTTTTGGAATATGATTCAAAGCCTGATTATGCTTTTTGTAAGCAAATATTTAGTTCTGCGATCGAAGAAGCTGGTTTTGCTGACGACGGTAAAGTTACGTTTGAATCTCATTCAAAGTTAAAGAAGAAACCGATAAAAGTAATTTTTTTTAAATTTGTTTGTTTATTGTTATTAATGATCAAAATATTGCAGCGGAAGGCCAATTGTGAGAATATCGTTTCTTTGAAGAAAAGGTGTGTCGTCGCTAAAAAGGGAAACCCCATCAATAAAGAGTAAGTGATATTACAAATCAGGGTTACCAATGTCATCTTAAATGCAGGCTTAGTGTACATCATTTTCTTTTACATCTTTATTCTCTGATAATAAAGCCTCATTCCTATTTCAGAGAGGACCGAAGGATACTTCGAAATCACGAAACAAACAGCTTTAGAAAATTTGATTGGGCAATGGTTCTCGCCCGACACCCAGACAAGATAAACTTTAAGAAAAAAGTCAAGTCAGTTATTACCAGGTTAGTTATCAAACCGTATTCCCCTGTTAAAAAAAAAGAAAAAAAAAATTTTTAGTGCGATATCGTATCGTGATGTTTCTTTGACACCCGCCATGAAAAAAGTGATCGAAAACAGGAAAAAGAGAATCGCCGAGGTTCCTTCAAAAAGAAAGCGTTCTGACAGGTACATCAATTTTTTAAAAATAACCCTTAAAGCTCATTTTGATATTTAGTTCCACTACATCTGGAAACGGCTTGACCCCAGCCATGGAGGAAGTGATCGCCATTCGAAATTCAAAAATTCAAAAAAAGAATACTTCTAACCTTCAAACTTCCCGGCGAGTTACTCGAAGTCAGAAAAAATGACAAAAATAATTTAAATTTTTGGTTTTATTAGGTTCTAATATAAGTCCCTGCTGTATAACTACTAGTATTTCTCAATTAGGTTTTTTATATTTTTTATTTTTTCTAAGTCTCCATGAACAATAACTTTTTTTTTAATAAAACAGCAGATACTCATATTACAACCTAATACCTTTCCTTGGTAGGATTCTAAAAAAGGCTGTGCAATTAAAGGATATGATTTTTTGTAAAACTGTAATATTTTAGAAATATGTTATTTGTGTATCTAGTCTACTTTAAACTAAGTTTTTTTTTAAATTTAACATTCCTGTTGGCATAAGCATCATTTTGTTTGTTTTGTTTTGTTTATTGGCTTTAAAAACATGAAGTCTGTGATTGAGAAATTTAAATAATGAAATTTGATTAGATTAATTTTTTTGTAGATATGTTGAGGTAATTTTTGGACTTATGAATCATCCAGTACCAATAAATTAACTTCCAATATCAATTCATAAATTAAATGTTATAGACAATTTTTTTTTTTTTTAAACCTGAAAGATGATTCATGACTATCAAATCGCTATAAATTAATATTTAATTTTTAGTGTTAGAAATATAGCTTCCGCTTCTTGTGCCAATTTAAATTTATTTTTCACATCACAAGTTATTTTTGTTGCCGTTCTTTCATAAAATTGACACCAAATTGCACTTTTTGTTGATGTTGATCATCCTTCGAATTTTAGGTGGCGATAATTTATAACAATTTATTATAAGACTGGAATTTTTTTTTGTAATTTGACGATTTGATGATATTTACGTTACTGTTATTTTTATGCTCAATATTAGAGTCATGGGTTTAAAAGTTCCACCTGTTCTGGAAATCGAGGATCAGGAATCGCTCTAGTGTGTTCTTTTCGCACTACTGGAGCAATTTTTCGTTTCGAAATAATGAAAAGCATTATTAAATTTTTTTTGTTTTTTTGATTAGCTGCAAAATGCAGTTTCCTATTTGTAACTAAATATTAAAATTTTATAAGTATCTTAGAATTTTTTTTAAATATCTTCAACCTTTTATTTTTTGACTGACCATTTATCTTCCGAATAAGAAAATCTTTTGCTGGCTCACCCTCACTGTAAAATCAATCTTCTGAGACATCAGAAATTGGCGTATTTTGTCGCCTAATTTCACATCAAAATGTTCATGCGATTCGCGAAGGGGCTCCATCAGAATTAGTTTAAGTTGGCAACATTGTACTGAAATCGATTCAGAGTTTGTCAACACTGGTTCATGTCAACTTTGAAGGTTATAATGATTTCTTAATCGAGTTGTTTTGGCTACAAGGTGATAATTTTAATATAAACTGGTGTCTGTTATTAAATATTGATTTAAAAATGAGGAATAATTTATAAGGTATTGACATTTTGTTTATTTCTGAAGAATCATGGGTGTGCCGGCATTTTTCCGATGGTTGACGAAAAAGTACGCGTCGGTGATTGTGGAATGCGTGGAGCAAACGCCGGTCGACCAGGACGGCCAGCCGGGGACGGTAGACGCTTCCGAGCCTAACCCGAACGGCGTAGAATTCGACAATTTGTACCTGGACATGAATGGTATCATCCACCCTTGCACCCACCCTGAGAACAAACCGGCTCCCAAAAACGAGGACGAGATGATGGTCGCCATTTTCGAGTGCATCGACCGCCTTTTCAAAATCGTCCGACCCCGTAAAGTCCTTTACATGGCGATCGACGGTGTCGCACCACGAGCGAAAATGAACCAGCAGCGCTCTAGGAGGTTCCGCGCCGCCAAAGAGACCAATGAAAAAATCGAACAGATCGAAAAGATCAGAAACGATCTATTAGCCAAAGGCTACACTTTGCCCCCTCAGAAAGAAAAACAGGAACATTTCGACAGCAATTGCATCACGCCAGGCACCAGCTTCATGTCTCGGCTAACCGAATGCTTAAACTATTACATCCACGATAGGCTAATGACCGACCCAGGATGGAAAGGGCTCAAAGTCATTTTATCCGACGCTAGCGTCCCTGGTGAAGGAGAACACAAAATAATGGACTTCATCCGCAAACAGCGGGCTTTACCCGACCACGATCCGAACACCCACCATTGCCTTTGTGGTGCCGATGCTGATCTCATAATGCTCGGCTTGGCCACTCATGAGCCCAACTTTACCATCATAAGAGAAGAATTTCAAATGAACAATAACAAAAAATGCGACATCTGCTCTCAAGCTGGCCACGAAATGAAAGATTGTAGAGGCCTCGACACCGTCAAAGATCCAGAATTATGCAGCGAACCAATCATGGCGACTACAACCAAATATATCTTCGTACGACTTAACGTTCTTAGAGAATATTTAGAAGAAGAATTAAAAATGCCGAATCTTCCTTTTGAATATGACTTCGAAAGAGCCATTGATGATTGGGTTTTTATGTGTTTTTTTGTCGGGAACGATTTTCTTCCTCATCTCCCGTCTTTGGAAATCCGCGAAGGTGCTATTGACCGACTTATCAATCTCTATAAAAAGACTGTTTACAAAACAGGCGGTTTTTTAACAGACAGCGGAGACGTCAACCTAGACCGAGTAGAGCTAATCATGGCAGACTTGGGAGAAATGGAAGACGAGATATTTAAAAGGAGACAAAGGAACGAAATATCTTTCAAACTAAGATTAAAACAAAGGGAAATGTACGATCCGAAAAATGCGAACCAGCCGAGAAAATCGCACGACGACATGATGAACGAAATTATGAACGAAGAAGCCCATGATGAAGTCAAGCTATACCAAGATGGATACAAAGATCGATATTATTTGCTCAAATTTGGTCTTCAAAATTACGAACTTGATACTAGACTAAAAATCGGTTTTGAATATGCTAAAGGACTTAGTTGGGTTTTAAAATACTATTATCAAGGTTGTGTATCATGGAATTGGTATTTTCCATACCACTATGCACCTTTTGCTGCCGATATTGTAAATATTGCTGGAAAAGATGCTTCTTTTGAAAAAAATACTCAACCTTTTACACCTTTGGAGCAGCTTATGGGTGTTTTTCCTGCTGCCAGCGGTAATCTAGTCCCTCCAACTTGGGCGCAGCTTATGAACGATCCTTGTTCGCCGATTCTCGATTTTTATCCGAAAGACTTCATGATTGATTTGAACGGTAAAAAGTACGCTTGGCAAGGTGTCGCTCTTTTACCGTTTGTCGATGAAAAAAGACTTAGGGAAGGTCTCAAAGAAGTTTTTCAAGACCTCACACAGGAAGAACGTGAAAGGAACACTAGAGGTAATGACCGTCTCTACATGAATGTTGGCGCCGACTGTTTTGAGTTTGTTAAAACCTTAAACCAAGAGGAGTACACAAATTCTGAAGCTGATCTCGTCTCGAAAGGAATGTATGGGAAAATATTTATTAAAAGTAAAGAATATTACCAAGGAAAAACAGTTTGGTCTCCTATACCGGGGTTAGAACATGTTCAATCTAATAGCGTCCTTTGTGTCGCATATCTCGACCCAAAGTATCCATCAAAACCATAAATTTCTTGCGAAAAGACTTGAGGGGGCTGTAGATCCACCAAGAACTTTGAAAAGCGGCCAAGGTGGGAATAGACCGTTGATTGGTTTCGTACATAGAAACGACCGCGCATTTTTGGGAAATGCAGGCCATAGGATGATACGACATGAGTTGCCACCGAATCACTCATATGTACCTTTAGGTGCACAACATGGGACATGGAGAAGGGGTGGAAACAATTCAGGACAAGATCGTGGATATCAGTCGTGGAATCAAGGAAACCGAGGTTCGAGAAATCAGTCCGATTTCAACCAACGTCCTCCTGGTCCTTGGCGTAACTCATACAACAACTTCAATGATCGCCCACGTTATGATAGATCGTCAGATCGTCCTCGTCAAGACAGGCCAAATCAACAAAATCCTTTCAGACCACAGCGGCACACACCTTACAACCAGAATCAAAGAAGATATTAGTTTTTTAATCAGTACAAAAAATTTTTTTAATCTGTTTTGACTTACAAATAAATACAAACATGGCCATTAAAATCTTGGCCTTACTCTCCCCTGTACCCAATTCTTTCACAATTTTTGAATTTATAATTTTGCTTTCATCACGGTATTTTTCAATCTTTTTTTGTCTAATTTTATAGAATTTTTTTTTAGTGTGAAAAATTGTAAAATACCTAAAACTGC
>JAGWEN010000750.1:0-58718 GCA_018703685.1 Orius laevigatus
GGGGATTAGCTTATAAAAGAGCTTTATGCAGGCATATTTAGGAGGGGGATTAGGTAGAAAATGAACTTTTTGTGTAGATTACGAGGATTAGGTATAGAATAAGCTTAACGATGTGGATTTAGGGGGATCAGCCTGAAATTTGGGGGATTAACTTATAAAAGAGCTTAGTGAAGGCAGATTTAGGAGGGGGATTAAGTATAAAATGAACTTTATGTGTATATTAAGGGGATTAGGTATAAAAAAAGCTTAACGCTGTGGATTTAGGGGGATTAGCCAGAAATTTTCGGGGGATTAGCTTAAAAAGAGCTTTGAGCAGGCATATTTAGGAGGGGGGATTAGGTATAAAATGAACTGAAAGTGTAGATTAAGAGGATTAGGTATAAAATAAGTTTAACGCTGTGGATTTAGGGGGGATTAGCCAGAAATTTGGGGGGATTAGCTTATAAAAGAGCTTAGTGAAGGCAGATTTAGGAGGGGGATTAAGTATAAAATAAACTTTTTGTGTAGATTAAGGGGATCAGGTATAAAATAAGCTTAAAGCTTGGATTTAGGGGGGATTAGGAATAAAATGAGTGTTATGCAAGAAATCAGTAAACTTGGTTTGTTTTTTTAACTCCACCTTCAAGATAGTTTTACCAACTGAATATTAAGTTGGCAAACATGATATTTACGTCATGAGCCAGTAGTTGGCATCACTGAGCGGCAAAAAAAATGTTTTTTTACCTAAAATTTCTTTCCTTCGAGAAGCATGGGGCTCTTCGGTGTAAACCCATTCGAAATCCGTCCGAGAAACGTGTGCACCCATTTTTTTGATTTATTACCACTAAATTATAAAATTAAGAAAACATATTGTAATATTTGGATAAAAAAAATCAAAGGACTTGGGCGAAAAACAAGAGGAGACGTGAGATAAGACTGTTAACTGAAAAATCCCGGTTGGGGCCCCCACCGCCATGATGACTCACCTCTGACGTCACGTTTGGCAAACATGGCCCGATATCACGAAAATACAATTTTAATGTATTTCCCCATTAATTTTTATCGACCGATCTTGTCACGAAGATCGCCAAAAACGATTTCTCCTTCCTGTTTCTTTATTACAATTTTTTTTTGGTCAAAATATTATTTAGGAATAAAATGAAAAAATGACGTGAACATAGGGGCTCTACAGACCTCTCCACAGCCATCAAATACTCACATCCAATACCTCGCCCTCCCATCACTTCCTCCAACCTCCCCCTACTCACTCATCACCTCCCTATCCCTATCCAAGCCAACCAGTGTTGCCAGTTTGGGCGGTTTTTCGCAAATTTGGCCCCTTTATAAGGCCCAATCTGGCAATCCTGTTATCTGACAAAGTTGGGCTTTTAACAGTGTTGCCAGTTTGGGCGATTTATCGCAAATTGGGCTAATTTTGTAAGGCCCAATCTGGCAATCCTGTTATCTGCCCAAGTTGGGCTCTTGTCAGTGTTGAAAGTTTGGGCGATTTATCGTAAATTTGGCTACTTTTATAAGGCCCAATCTGGCAATCCTGTTTTTTGACCAAGTTGGGCTCTTGACAGTGTTGCCAGTTTGGGCATTTTTTGCAAAATGGGTTACTTTTTGAGGCCCAATCTGGCCCCCCTGTTTTCATGTCAAAAAATCCTTCTTTTTTTTCCCATATTTTAGTCATATGATATTTATTCAGTGTGAATTTTACGATGGGATATTTGAAGGTAATTGTGTTCCTTTTCTTGGTTTACAATGTGCTGGGTAAGGCTCCCAAAAAAGGTGAAATAGTCGACTTAGACGACGACTATTTCGACATAAAAGCGAAAAAGTATCGTTTGGCTTTGTTGCTCTTTTACGCCCCTTGGTGCGCCCATTGCCAGGCGGTGAAGCCCCATTTTGAAAGCGCCGCCCTCAAACTAAAGGACGAAGAACCTCCCGTCGTCTTCGCCCGTATCGACTGCATCGACCGCGGCAAAATCACCTGCGCTAGATTCGGGGTCCGAAATTTCCCGGTCCTAAAAATCATCCAAGATGGTGACTACATTTCGGACTTCAAAGGCACCAGAAACCTCCGGGGTATGATGAAAACGATGACAGAGCTCTCACGTGTCTCCCCTCGTAAAATACGTTCCCTCCAAAATTTAAACGATTTCCGCAACTATTTCGAAAGCGTGGTTGTCGCATTCTTCCCTACAGACTCCACCCTCGACTCTGCTTTCCTCAAAACCCAATCAGAAATGAGACAACACCGCTTCGGGATAAGCCAAAACGAAAAATTAAGCGAAATCTTCTCCATAAAAGACGGAATCGTCATTTTAAGGCCTCTTCACTACGTCAGCGACGTTGAAGACTTCATAGTTTACCAAGGAGACCTCAAAAACGACACAGAAATAAAAAATTGGATATCAGACAACCTAAAAAGCTTGGTCGAAGTCAGATCTAGCTATAACCTTTTCACTTTCCAAGATTCATACGTCACCTTCTACTGCGACTTCAACCCCGACGTTTTTGACTCAAAAATGGCCAAATGCAGAAACCAAATTTTAAAAGATGCTCAAAAATTTAGAAATTTTCAATTCACCATTTCGCCTATGGAGACGTTTCAAGAAGAGTATGAAATTTTCGGTTTGGAAAAGGATGCGAAGAACGCTATGTCGGCCAAACATGAAAATATGAAGTATTCGATGAAGGATGTTGAAAATTTGGATTCGTTTTTGACGAAAATAATAAAGAAGGAGGTCAAGCCGTTTATAAGGTCGGAAAAATTGGGCGAGAAGGAGTCAGTAGTGAGGGATTTGGTGGGTGAAAATTTTCAGGAGGTGATGACCAATGGGAAGGACACGGTGGTCCTTTTGCATGCTCATTGGTGCGGCCATTGTCAGAAGTTGATGCCCGTTTATGAGAAGTTGGCCGAAAGGATGGTCGGCGAAGAGGTTTCCGTGGTGAGGATCGACGCTTCTCTTAATGACGTCATCTCTCCTTATGACGTCAAAGGTTTCCCGACGATATATTGGGCTGGGAAGAACTCGAAAGACGCTCCGGAGGCCTACGAAGGGCGACACAGCTTGAAAGAGATGATCAAATTCGTGGCTGCGAGGTCGGCAGTCGAGTTGCTCAAATATGACAGAAATGGAGAACGTCGAAACAAAAAGAAAACCGAAAACGCCCAAGTCGAAATTGAAAAAACGTCAAAAGACGAGTTATAATTTGTAATTTTTGTCGAAATAAAACCTTTTCTTTTGTAAAATTAAGTGTTGGAATAGTGGAGGGCAGGGTTGCCAGATTTGGCCTCAAAAAGTAGCCCAATTTGCGATGAATCGCCCAAACTGGGAACACTGCATGAAAGTTACGATTTTTTTTATTTTGACCAAAATGTGGTTTTTGACGTTTTTTGGGGCGAGGAACACGAATTTGAAGTCAGTTTTTCGATTTAAAAACACTTTTTTCGACCTCACCATAGGGGGCACCCTTCTTAACTCTTTTGACATAGAATTTTCTTTTTTTGTTTAGGCCCAAAATGTGGTTTTAGACTGTTTTTAGGGTGAGAAACACGAATCTGAGGTCGGTTTTTCGATATGAAAACATTTCTTTTTACCACTTCCAAGGGGGGACTCTTTCCCTTCTTTTTGACCCAAAATTTTTTATTTTTTGATTTGCTCCAAAATGTGGTTTTAGACTGCTTTTAGGGTGAAAAACACAAATCTGAGGTTGGTTTTCAGATAAAAAAAATTTTTTTCGACCTCACCAAAGGGGGGACCCTTCTCAACTTTTTTGACAAAAAACTTCGATTTTTTAGTTTCACCCAAAATGTGGTTTTTGACTGTTTTTTAGGGCGAAAAACTCAAATATGAAAGTTCAAAATTTTTTTTTCCTTCATGCAGTTAGGCCTTTGTTAAGTCAGTAATTGATGCAATTCTGTTTTGGCCCGTTTTATTCAAGTCAGGGCCTGCGCCTTCGAGTTCAAAGACCTTTCACGACAGCTGCGACCGCACTTTCACATTCGAAACAGCTGAGACCCACCGAAGACCTTCTTTTCCTCTTTTTTTTTCGTCCCAAGACCAATTTCACGCCCTCATTCCTCGATAGTTTTCCAGAATTCGTATACCAGTTCATTAGTAATAAAACAAAAACATTGGTGAGGCCTGTTTCCGCGTTCTATCCTCTATAAAAGCCTCTTTTCCCTATTCAAACTCCTAATTGAATCGCTACTGAAACTAATTACGCCGGTAATGAGTGTGTGCGGGGTCGCATTGATTGAGGGCGCCACATCCCAAACAATGGACGCCTATTCTGATAGAATGGAGACAATTTAAGGCTTTCTTTACCTTCCAGAACAATGCTATTCGATCTAATTAGAAAATGGAGTCTCCAGAATTTTATTGATGGAAGAGATCGAAAATGATGTTTTAAAATTGAAAAACCGACCTCAGATTTGTGTTTTGGACCCTAAAAAAAAAGTCAAAAACCACATTTTAGGTCAAATCTAAAAAATAAAAATTTGGGGTCAAAAAGTAAGGAAAGGGTGAGGTCGAAAAAAAATTGCAATTCGAAAAACTGAATGTATAAATATTCCTTTCCCTAAAAACCACAATTTGTACAGAATTAAAAATCCAAAATTTTTGGGTAATAAAAGTTGTAAAGGGTCCCCCCCTTTGCTTTTCAAAAAATGGACATTTTTAAACCCAAAAATCGACCTCAAATTCGTATTCTTCACCCTAAAAACCGTCAAAAATCACATTTTGGACAGAATTAAAAAACCAAAATTTTCGGGTCATAAAAGTTGTAAAGGGTCCCCCCTTTGGTTTTCAAAAAATGGACATTTTAAACCCAAAAATCTACCTCAAATTCGTATTCTTCACCCCAAAAACCACATTTTGGACAGAATTGAGAAACCAAAAAATTTTTAGGTCATGAAAGTTGTAAAGGGTCCCCCTTTGGTTTTAAAAAAATGGACATTTTTAAACCCAAAAATTGACCTCAAATTCATATTCTTTACCCTAAAAACCTTCAAAAACCACATTTTGGACAGAATTAAAAAACCAAAATTTTCGGGTCATAAAAGTTGGAAAGGGTCCCCCCTTTGGTTTTCAAAAAATGAACATTTTTAAACCCAAAAATCGAACTCAAATTCGTATTCTTCACCCTAAAAACCGTCAAAAACCACATTTTGGACAGAATTAAAAAACCAAAATTTTCGGGTCATAAAAGTTGGAAAGGGTCCCCCCTTTGGTTTTCAAAAAATGGACATTTTTAAACCCAAAAATCGACCTCAAATTCGTATTCTTCACCCTAAAAACCGTCAAAAACCACATTTTGGACAGAATTAAAAAACCAAAATTTTCGGGTCATAAAAGTTGGAAAGGGTCCCCCCCTTTGGTTTTCAAAAAATGGACATTTTTAAACCCAAAAATCGACCTCAAATTCGTATTCTTCACCCTAAAAACCGTCAAAAACCACATTTTGGACAGAATTAAAAAACCAAAATTTTCGGGTCATAAAAGTTGGAAAGGGTCCCCCCCTTTGGTTTTCAAAAAATGGACATTTTTAAACCCAAAAATCGACCTCAAATTCGTATTCTTCACCCTAAAAACCGTCAAAAACCACATTTTGGACAGAATTAAAAAACCAAAATTTTCGGGTCATAAAAGTTGGAAAGGGTCCCCCCTTTGGTTTTCAAAAAATGGACATTTTTAAACCCAAAAATCGACCTCAAATTCGTATTCTTCACCCTAAAAACCGTCAAAAACCACATTTTGGACAGAATTAAAAAACCAAAATTTTCGGGTCATAAAAGTTGGAAAGGGTCCCCCCTTTGGTTTTCAAAAAATGGACATTTTTAAACCCAAAAATCGACCTCAAATTCGTATTCTTCACCCTAAAAACCGTCAAAAACCACATTTTGGACAGAATTAAAAAACCAAAATTTTCGGGTCATAAAAGTTGGAAAGGGTCCCCCCTTTGGTTTTCAAAAAATGGACATTTTTAAACCCAAAAATCGACCTCAAATTCGTATTCTTCACCCTAAAAACCGTCAAAAACCACATTTTGGACAGAATTAAAAAACCAGAATTTTCGGGTCATAAAAGTTTAAGGGTCCCCCCTTAGTTTTCATAAAAATGGACCTTTTTAAACCCAAAAATCGAACTCAAATTCGTATTCTTCACCCTAAAAACCGTCAAAAACCACATTTTGGACAGAATTAAAAAACCAAAATTTTCGGGTCATAAAAGTTGTAAAGGGTCCCCCCTTTGGTTTTCAAAAAATGAACCATTTTTAAACCCAAAAATCGACTTTTTAGGGTATTCTTCACCCTAAAAACCGTCAAAAACCACATTTTGGGAAAAATCAAAATTTAATGTTTCTCATCCAACAATTTTTCAAACGATTTATTTTTTAACATTCGACTTGTCATCACGAATTTATACAAAAGGAAATTAAAAGAGGGGGAATGAAAGCCTCTAATTTCCGATAAAAGCCCCTTCACAGAACGGACTCCGAATTTCCTCTTCCCTAAAGATTTCATCGAAATCGAACAAAAATCTGTCATCTCACAGGGCATGTCCCTAAGTCCCATACTATTCTTTCTTTTTTTATCTTGATTTTTTTTTTTAATTTATCTTTCAAACTCTTAAATAAAAGGCTAGATTGAACTGTGGGGAGGGGAGGAAATGGATTGAACGAAAAACAAAAGGCTTTTATCCCCCTCCATTTACCCCAACCTTTTTTTTATGCCTATAATCAATCTTTAATATTGTTTAAAACTTCTTTTGATCTTGTAAAAGTAATTTAATTAAAAAATAACTAAAAAACCCTTTGAAATATGATACACCTGTATTCTTTTTCTCGAAGCTTCATAATTGATTTTGAAGGTTGAAAGCCTTGAAAGAGGACTTTTCTCGTTTTTGTTGTTAAATACATAATCCTCGATTGTTGTTTATTTCAGAAGGAAGAACAGAATGAGATTAGATTAAAAATTTATAAATCGATTTTCGGGTTAAAAATGTCCATTTTTTTGAAAACCAAAGGGGGGACCCTTTACAACTTTTATGATCCGAAAATTTTGGTTTTTAAATTCTGTTCAAAACGTTGTTTTTGACGGTTTTTAGGGTCAGGAGGTCTGATCAAACCATTCTGGCCCTGATTTTGGCATTGTCGATAGCAATGAAGCAAATTTTTGACTTTTCCTCTTAAAAAATGAAAGAGGGCGAATCATTAGCGCTGAAAAAAAAACACTTGAGACTAATGACTACGTCTTGA
Organism: Orius laevigatus; assembly: GCA_018703685.1. Lineage (NCBI taxonomy): Eukaryota > Metazoa > Arthropoda > Insecta > Hemiptera > Anthocoridae > Orius > Orius laevigatus. The sequence goes on from JAGWEN010000750.1 coordinate 7,249, forward strand.
ACGTTAAAAAAACAAATAAAAACTCATTAGCGATGAGAATAGGGGGTAGTGAGAGAGGGGAGAAAAAATTAGGGTTAAAAAGGGCGGAAAAAATGGTGGGTCCTTTCAAAAAGGGATCTTCTCGGATTAAGGGAAAGCGCCTTTGGATGCGAGATCGATTCCGAAGTGGGTCATTTAGTTAAAAAGTCCTTTTTTGAAGTCACAGGTTGGTGGGTGAGGGCTTTGCGGGTGGGAGTCGTTTTTTCTAATGGGATCCTAAAAAGAAATCACACCCAAAGTGGTGGCTCACAAATTAATTTAAAAAAAAAATTACAAATTGTATGTTTTTGAGGATGATTGTTATGCTTAGGACGTTCGGGGACTTTCTATAATTGAATATGCAAATCGCAGTTTCGACCTAATGGTTCTGATTTAAATTGCGAACTATTTTAAAATTACTTTTTTTAAATCACTTTTTGACCGAAAATTTGTCCCAAAAAGGGGTTTCGGACTGTTTTTAGGGTGCAAAACACGAATCCCTTCTCAGCCACCATTTTCAACTTTTTTGACAAAATATTTCGATATTTTTAATTTTGCCCAAAATGTGGTTTTTGACGGTTTTTAGGGTGAGGAATACGAATTTGAAGTCGGTTTTTCGGTTTAAAAATGTCTTTTTTGGGACCAAAGGGGGGGACCCTTTTTCGACTTTTGTGACCCAAAATTTTCATTTTTTGATCTGGCCCAAAATGTGGTTTTTGACTGTTTTTAGGGTGAGAAATGCGAATGTCAGGTTGGTTTTTCGATTTAATTTTTTTTCGACCCATTAACAGTAAAAAAAAAAAAAAAAACTCCAATCCGTCATGACTTGAATGTGTTGCGGGCTTAGCGTTTTCATGAAATTAGGAAGTATGAAATATGTTGTATTTTTATTTTTATATTTGAAATTTCTTAAGGCTCTTTTGAGGCAAAACCAGTGAAAAAGTTCGCCATGAGTGCACAATAATTTGAAAAAATCGTCGTGCCAAAATTGGTCTTTTGTTATTTTTGCATGCGAGTAATGCGGAAAACTGGTCGAGAAAAAGATTCTCGGCCTTCGTTCTTGGTAAACAATCGGGTAAAGAGTGTTTATACCCTTGTTTGAAACCGAGATAAACAACCTTGGCCACCGTGCTTTGGAACTAGAGAGAATAAAATTCATTCTTTTTATTTCTTTAAAAAACGAGTCGTTTGTTGTTTTTTTTTGGGTTCCTCAGGGATCCATTACAGGTCCAGTTCTTTATGTTATTTTTGTTTTCGCAAAATAAATGCTTTTTATCTAAAATCTGTCTTCAGATTCGCGTTTCTTACACTAAAAATAGTTTTAAAAAACGTGATTTTAGGCCAAAAACGTTGAGATGTCCCCCCTCCCCCTTGGAAGTGATCGAAAAAAATGTTTTTATATCGCAAAACCGACCTCAGAATCGTGTTTCTCACTCTAAAAACAGTCTAAAACCACATTTTGGGCCAGTTCAAAAAATGAAAATGTTGGGTCAAAAAAGTAGAGAAGGGTTCCCCATTGGTGAGGTTTAAAAAAAAATTTAAAATCTAAAAACCAACCTCAGATGCGTGTTTATCACCCTAAAAATAGTCTAAAACCACATTTTGGGCCTAATCAAAAAATGAAAATTTTGGGTCAAAAAAGTAGAAAAGGGTCCCCCCTTTGGTGACGTCGAAAAAAAAATTTTTAAATCTGAAAACCATCCTCGAATTCGCGTTTCTCACCCTAAAAACAGTCTAAAACCACATTTTTGGCCCCAAAAAAAATTTGATAGGTAATTTATAACTATGGATTCCTCAGGGTTCCATTATAGGTCCACTTCTTTTATTTATTTTTTTGAATCGATAGTGATTTTCAGAGATGAAAGGAATGCTGATTATTATTTTTTATTAAGAAAAGAAATTGGAATCGGTAGAAATTTAAACGTGCGCTACGTGCTGCTAAGGTAATTAGGGAGGGAATTATGTACTTCCCTCCCTTGTCCTTTCATTGTTATTTACAATAAATCGTATTTTTCCGTTGCCTATTCGATTTCTATCGGTTGTGTAGCACGACTTCGTGAACAAAGACGTAGGCGCCTCTCAATTTTTTCTCTCATTTTCTCCCGGACCCTCAAAAACCTCCAGTGTGTAAACAATGAATGGATTCGAGAGAAAATAAAAGAAATTAAATGTCACGAACTGCACGATCAAGGCATAAATTATGAATTTTTTTTTTCTTTTCTTCAGAACACGATTTTTGTGGGTCAGACTTACTGGTTAAAGTTTATTTGGGAAAAAAAATTAATATGACAATTAGTATAGGACATAGAATCGATCCCTGAGGGCACCCTTTTTCAAGATTTCATAAAAAAGGAAATTTCTGACGTTATTTGAGTTTTGGAGAGTGAAAATCGTCGGTTTTTGAACGAAGGAGACAAAAGATGAAAGGGGACAGTGGGTGAACCTATTTGAGGCGAGACAGTTAAGAAAGTTAACGGGACAGGACCTTTCTGGATCGTCTCTTTTCCGAAGGTCTTCTTCCTCGTCTTCATTATTACTCCACAGGAAAACGATATTTTTTGAATTTTTCGCCCAAAATGTGGTTTTAGACTGTTTTTGAGGTGAGAAACACGAATCTGAGGTCGGTTTTTCGATATATAAACATTTTTTTTTACCACTTCCAAGGGGGGACCCTTTCCCTTCTTTTTGACCCAAAATTTTTTATTTTTTGAATTGACCCACAATGTGGTTTTAGACTGTTTTTAGGGCGAGAAAGACGAATCTGAGGTCGGTTTTTCGATATAAAAACATTTTTTTCCACCACTTCCAAGGGGGGACCCTTTCCCTACTTTTTGACCCAAAATTTTCATTTTTTAGATATGGCCCAAAATGTGGTTTAAGATTGATTTTAGGGTTCAAAACACGAATTTGAAGGCTTTTTTCCCCCTCTCTCTCGATTTATCTACCTTGTCCCTACCATATTGAAATTTTCGGTAGCCGAATTTCTCAGGTATTTCATCATTTGCAAATAACTCTCGATTTCGTGCAAATATTTACTCAAAGAATTTTTTTTATACTTAAAAAAGATAAGAAAAAAAAGGGGAAAGGGTTTTGATAAAAAGAGCTACACGTACGTATAGTAGGTCAGACGCCCGTATCGGGCACTACTCCCGGGAACATGTTTGTCTCAAAATGATTAAATTAATTAAAATTTTTTTCTGCGTTTTACTTCTAATCTCGCCATAATGACGAATTTAAGAAAAAATAAAATGCTTAAAAAAGAATAAAAACACCATAGACTACAAATTTGATACTCAGTAATTAAAAAAAGAAAAGAAAAGAAAACTTATATTTTACTAGCCAGGAAACACGCATCGTAGGGAAGACCTTGACGGATATATTCAGCCATCCGTACTCTCCGATATAAATTATACGGGCGAGTACGATTTTTTTTCATAAAAAAAAACCAAATAAGTATAAAAATTCTAAAACTACCTAACTTCACAATCTAGCGGTGGTTTCTAAAACTAAGTTTTCCATTCAATTTTTCCCTAGAGTGCAACTACTCTTTACTTTTTATATTCAGAGATAAAGCTGAATTTCTCATATAGTCTTTGACACCTTATTTCACACTAAAAATGGGTGTTTTTTTATTATTAAACAATATGAATAATAATAAGGATCGTGGGAGGAGGGGTATTGTATTCAAATTTACTTCATGCCGCATTTAATTCTGATTAAAGATAATGAGGAGGGAGATGTTTTAAAAAAGCCATAATTGGAAGAAAGACGTTGCATAAGTTTTCTCAGTATTGTTACCTTTTTCTCTGGTTTCTTCTCGAAATGGGGAATTTCCGACCTGAGGGCCTTTTGTACCTTTTAAATTTTAAAAAACCTTTTGTCGTCACACCTGGCGTCCTTTAAAGGGCATTGTGTACTCTGTCGGTGAAGATTTATTTGATCAAAATAGAAAAACTTCCTTGTAGGATGTGTAAAGGTTTTGGTGCAATAAATACAGGAAAAGGGTTGGGTTTTGGAAAATGCAGATACCATAACATCCTTCCGAGGATAAATAATTCATTAATTCTCTTTCTTTCTCGTTGGACATGAAGATTGCTATTTGTTGGACTTCTAAATTGAATATTAATGCTCCACACCGAGTATTTATGACTTTTTTCTCTATGATATGTTAATATCGCAAAAGTGGCTTCAAAATCGGGTTCTTTGCAAAAAAAACGAAATCTAAGGAGGGTCAAAAGTAGAAAAAGGGGAGTGGTCGAAAAAAATGTTTTTATATCGAAAAACCGACCTCAGATTCGTGTTTCTCACCCCAAAAACAGTCTGAAACCACATTTTGGGCGAAATCAAAAAATAAAAAATTTTGGGTTCAAAAGAAGGTAAAGCTTGGAAGTGGTCGAAAAAAAGGTTTTTATATAGAAAAACCGACCTCAGATTCGTGTTTCTCACCCTAAAAACAGTCTAAAACCACATTTTGGGCCAAATCAAAAAATAAATAAAGAACTGTGGCTTCCTCAGGGTTCCAGTATAAGTCCACTTCTTTTATTTATTTATTTATTTTATTTTTTATTTTTTTTTTAATAGAAAAATCGATATTAAAAGTGATTTTCAGAGCAAAAATCAGTCTAAAACCTGGGCCATATCGAAAAAACTAAATTTTGGGTAAATAAAGACATAAACAAAGTTTTTCGTCAAAAATCACAAAGCTAAAATTTTTTTTTACCCTTAAAAAACGCAAAATAACATTGTTATCTTCAAATTTCATGGAATTCGTCCAAAATTTGACTTGTAAAGGCGTCTTATAAATGGGGGGAGCTAAATTGGAGGAAGGAGGCGACTCGTCATGCAAATCGGTCAAGGTGCGACTAAAGAATGAGGAGCCATTTGTTGCGGTCACTCCTGAGGTTTTCTCGCTCTATTAAAAAAACAAAAACCATCCTTAAAGTTAAAATGAAAATTTTAGGCTCAAAAGATCGAGAAGGGTCGGGTAAAAAAAAAAGGGAAAGGGTCTCCCCTTGGAAGTGGTCAAAAAAAATGTTTTTATATTGAAAAACCGACCTCAGATTCGTGTTTCTCGCTCTAAAAATAGTCTAAAAACACATTTTGGGTCAATTCAAAAAATAAAAAATTTTGGGTCAAAAAGAAGGGAAAGGGTCCCCCCTTGGAAGTGGTCGAAAAAAATGTTTTATATCGAAAAACCGACCTCAGATTCGTGTTTCTCGCTCTAAAAACAGTCTAAAAACACATTTTGGGTCAATTCAAAAAATAAAAAATTTTGGGTCAAAAAGAAGGGAAAGGGTCCCCCCCTTGGAAGTGATCGAAAAAAATGTTTTTATATCGAAAAACCGACCTCAGATTCGCGTTTCCCACCCTAAAAACAGTCTAAAACCACATATTGGGTCAATTCAAAAAATAAAAAATTTTGGGTCAAAAAGAAGGGAAAGGGTCCCCCCTTGGAAGTGGTCGAAAAAAATATTTTTATATCAAAAAACCGACCTCAGATTCGTGTTTCTCACCCTAAAAACAGTCTAAAACCACATTTTGGGTCGATTCAAAAAATAAAAAATTTTGGGTCAAAAAGAAGGGAAAGGGTCCCCCTTGGAAGTGGTCGAAAAAAATATTGTTATATCAAAAAACCGACCTCAGATTCGTCTTTCTCGCTCTAAAAACAGTCTAAAAACACATTTTGGGTCAATTCAAAAAATAAAAAATTTTGGGTCAAAAAGAAGGGAAAGGGTCCCCCCTTGGAAGTGGTCGAAAAAAATGTTTTTATATCGAAAAACCGACCTCAGATTCGTGTTTCTCACCCTAAAAACAGTCTAAAACCGCATTTTATGGCCAATCGAAAAAAATTTAAAACCAGCTTGATGTACTAGATTTGACCTCAATATTTGAATTCGGAAAGCTTCCTCATTTCTCGATATTTATTTTTTTCAAACAATAGGCCTCGTTTATCTCTCCAAGGCTACGTTGCGTCAAAAACTGCAGGCTGTGATGAGAATAATAATGGAAAGAAAAAAAAACAACAATTCACGAATTTATGGCTCGAGACGAGCGAAATATTGAGTTTCTTTAATAGATAAACAATTTTTTCTTTTCCCCCCCGAGTCGTCACAAACCGGTTTTCCTGACTCGAAAGGTCAAACGCTGTCTTTAGCCTCGCCATCATACGATCGCTTTAATTAAATGCAATTTACTTCCACTATGTAGATATAAAGTAAACATCCGAGTTTTTTTTTTCTTTAACGAATCCTCGAGGAGAAAGCTATAATCGGAAAAACCGCGGATTTGACCCTGGGATGTTTTTAAATCGAAAAACCTCCTCAGATTCATGTTTTTGACCATAAAAACAATCTCAAACCACTTTTTGGGACGAATCAAAAAATTAAAATTTTATGATCTGGACCCGTTATCAACGTTGAAAAGAAGGTTTAGACAAGGAAAAGAGCGTTCTTCGATAATCAGGACCCTTATCGACGTAATAAAGAACATTCAGACAAGGAAAAGAGGGTTTGTATGATGATCAGGACCCTTTTCGACGTAAAAAAGAATCTTTAGACAAGGAAAAGAGTGTTTGTATGATGATCAGGACCCTTATCGACGTAAAAAAGAACATTCAGACAAGGAAAAGAGGGTTTGTATGATGATCAGGACCCTTATCGACGTAAAAAAGAACATTTAGATAAGTAAAAGAGTATTTTTATGATGATCAGGACCCTTATCGACGTAAAAAAGAACATTTAGACAAGGAAAAGAGTGTTTTTATGATGATCAGGACCCTTATCGACGTAAAAAAGAATACATTTTAGACACGGGAAAAGATAGTTTTTATGATGATCAGGACGATTATCAACGTAAAAAAGAACATTTAGACAAGGAAAAGGGTGTTTTTATGATGATCAGGAGCCTTATCGACGTAAAAAAAAGAAGATTTAGACATGGAAAAGAGTGTTTTTATGATGATCAGGACCCTAATCGACGTAAAAAAGAACATTTAGACAAGGATGTTTTTATGATGATCAGGACGATTATCAACGTAAAAAAGAACATTTAGACGAGGAAAAGAGCGTTCTTCGATAATCAGGACCCTTATTGACGTAAAAAAGAACATTCAGACAAGGAAAAGAGGGTTTGTATGATGATCAGGACCCTTATCGACGTAAAAAAGAACATTTAGACAACGAAAAGAATTTTTTTATGATGATCAGGACCCTTATCGACGTTTAAAAGAACGTTCAGACAATTAAAAGAGTGCTTTTATAATAATCAGAACCCTTATCGACATAAAAGTGAATCTTTAGACAAGGAAAAGAGTGTTTTTATAATAATCAGGACCCTTATCGACGTAGAAAAGAATCTTGAGACAAGGAAAAGAGTGTTTTTATAATAATCAGGACCCTTATCGACGTAGAAAAGAATCTTGAGACAAGGAAAAGAGTGTTTTTATAATAATCAGGACCCTTATCGACGTAGAAAAGAATCTTTAGACAAGGATGTTTTTATGATGATCAGGACGATTATCAACGTAAAAAAGAACATTTAGACAAGGAAAAGGGTGTTTTATGATGATCAGGAGCCTTATCGACGTAAAAAAAAGAAGATTTAGACATGGAAAAGAGTGTTTTTATGATGATCAGGACCCTAATCGACGTAAAAAAGAACATTTAGACAAGGATGTTTTTATGATGATCAGGACGATTATCAACGTAAAAAAGAACATTTAGACAAGGAAAAGGGTGTTTTTATGATGATCAGGAGCCTTATCGACGTAAAAAAAAGAAGATTTAGACATGGAAAAGAGTGTTTTTATGATGATCAGGACCCTAATCGACGTAAAAAAGAACATTTAGACAAGGAAAAGAGTGTTTTTATAATAATCAGGACCCTTATCGACGTAGAAAAGAATCTTTAGACAAGGAAAAGAGTGTTTTTATAATAATCAGGACCCTTATCGACGTAAAAAAGAATCTTTAGACAAGGAAAAGAGTGTTTTTATAATAATCAGGACCCTTATCGACGTAGAAAAGAATCTTTAGACAAGGAAAAGAGTGTTTTTATAATAATCAGGACCCTTATCGACGTAGAAAAGAATATTTAGACAAGGAAAAGAGTGTTTTTATGATGATCAGGACCCTAATCGACGTAAAAAAGAACATTTAGACAAGGAAAAGGGGTGTTTTTATGATGATCAGGACCCTTATCGACGTAAAAGTGAACATTTAGACAAGGAAAAGATTGTTTTTGTCATGATTATGGCCCTTATCGCAGCTTATACATTAAAACGAATTATTTTTTGGAAGTAAGGGTAGGCTTTTATCCTGTTGTTCTCCTTGGGTTCTACAATTGTCGCAATCCATTAGAGATAATTAACGATGTCGCTTCACGCCTGAATTTATTTACCCCCTCGCCTTCTACATATCTCCTTAGGGAACAAATTAAACCAGTTTCTCCTTTAATGAAACCCCCTTTACCCTTCTTAGTTTGAATTACACCAAAGAAGCTTTTTAATCAAATTAAAATATTTACTTTCCGGACTTCCATTTTATGAAAAGGTCGTAAATTAGGGAGGGAAAGTAAAGAATATAAGTTACGTCTCTGTTTGTCTCAATATTACGTCGATAAGGGTGAATTTTCTCGTCCCCCCCCCCTACCCTACACCATCGAATAAAGAAAAGTCTTTTTATATCGTGTTTATACTTTCGGGGCTTTTTTAGAACCATAGAAAAAACAATCATTGTTTGCCTCGAAAATCCAGGCCACCTCCAATGTCAGAAAATAAGAAAAATTTTATTTGTCGATCGTTACCTCTCCATAGTTTATAAAAAGGTCTCATTTAATTGCTCTTTTTTGTTATTGATTAAATAAATATTTTAAGTCATCATGCATTTTGACGGCAGCAATCATGGATTTATAATTTATAAATCTTGAATTTTCAATGCAACAATCATGCATTGTTAACTTACCTATTCATCATTCATTTTGACAGCAACAATCATGGATTTTCAATTAAACAATCAGGCTTTCTTTAGTTAGCTAGCCATCATGCATTTTCACGGTAACGATCATGGATTTCGAATTTAAAAATCTTGAACTATCAACGCAACAATCATGCATTGCTTATTTTTCATAATCATCATGCATTTTGGCGGGAAAAAACATGGATTTCCAATTCAAAAATCAAGGATTTTACTGCAACAATCGTTCATGGTTTACTTACCTATTTATCATTCATCTTAAGAACGAAAATCATGGATTTTTAATAAACAATCATGCATTTTTTTGCTACCCATCATGCATTTTTATGGCAACAATCGTTGATTTTCAATTAAACAATCATGCATTGCTTAGTTTACCTACTCATCATGCATTTCGACGGCAACAATCATGGATTTCCAATTCAAAAATCGTGGATTTTTAATAACAATCGTGTATTCTTTAGTTACCTACTCATCATGCATTTTGACGGTAACAATCATGGATTTCAACTCAACAATCATGCATTGCTTAGTTTACCTATTCATCATGCATTTCGACGGCAACAATCATGGATTTCCAATTCAAAAATCGGGATTTTAATAACAATCGTGTATTCTTTAGTTATCTACTCATCATGCATTTTGACGGTAACAATCATGGATTTCAACTCAACATCATGCATGCTTAGTTTACCTACTCATCATGCATTTCGACGGCAATAATCATGGATTTCCAATTCAAAAATCGTGGATTTTTAATAACAATCATGCATTGCTTAGTTTACCTATTCATCATGCATTTCGACGGCAACAATCATGGATTTCCAATTCAAAAATCGTGGATTTTTAATAACAATCGTGTATTCTTTAGTTATCTACTCATCATGCATTTTGACGGTAACAATCATGGATTTCAACTCAACAATCATGCATTGCTTAGTTTACCTATTCATCATGCATTTCGACGGCAACAATCATGGATTTACAATTCAAAAATCATGGATTTTTAATAACAATCGTGTATTCTTTAGTTACCTACTCATCATGCATTTTGACGGTAACAATCATGGATTTACAGTTTAAAAATCTTGAATTTTCAACTCAACAATCATTCATTGCTTAGTTTACCTATTCATCATGCATTTCGACGGCAACAATCATGGATTTCCAATTCAAAAATCGTGGATTTTTAATAACAATCGTGTATTCTTTAGTTACCTACTCATCATGCATTTTGACGGTAACAATCATGGATTTCAACTCAACAATCATGCATTGCTTAGTTTACCTATTCATCATGCATTTCGACGGCAACAATCATGGATTTCCAATTCAAATCGTGGATATTTTTAATGAACAATCGTGTATTCTTTAGTTATCTACTCATCATGCATTTTGACGGTAACAATCATGGATTTCAACTCAACAATCATGCATTGCTTAGTTTACTACTCATCATGCATTTCGACGTCACATCATGGATTCCATTCAAAAAATCGTGGATTTTTAATAAACAATCATGCATGCTTAGTTTACCTATTCATCATGCATTTCGACGGCAAACAATCATGGATTTCCAATTCAAAAATCGTGGATTTTTAATAACAATCGTGTATTCTTTAGTTACCTACTCATCATGCATTTGACGGTAACAATCTGGATTTCAACTCAACAATCATGCATTGCTTAGTTTACCTATTCATCATGCATTTCGACGGCAACAATCATGGATTTCCAATTCAAAAATCGTGGATTTTTAATAACAATCGTGTATTCTTTAGTTACCTACTCATCATGCATTTTGACGGTAACAATCATGGATTTCAACTCAACAATCATGCATTGCTTAGTTTACCTATTCATCATGCATTCGACGGCAACAATCATGGGATTTACAATTCAAAAATCGTGGATTTTTAATAACAATCGTGTATTCTTTAGTTACCTACTCATCATGCATTTTGACGGTAACAATCATGGATTTCAACTTAACAATCATGCATTGCTTAGTTTACCTATTCATCATGCATTTCGACGGCAACAATCATGGATTTCCAATTCAAAAATCGTGGATTTTTAATAACAATCGTGTATTCTTTAGTTATCTACTCATCATGCATTTGACGGTAACAATCATGGATTTCACTCAACAATCATGCATTGCTTAGTTTACCTATTCATCATGCATTTCGACGGCAACAATCATGGATTTACAATTCAAAAATCATGGATTTTATAACAATCAGGAGTGTATTCTTTAGTTACCTACTCATCATGCATTTTGCCGGTAACAATCATGGATTTACAGTTTAAAAATCTTGAATTTTCAACTCAACAATCATTCATGTGCTAGTTTACTATCATCATGCATTTCGACGGACAACAATCATGGATTTCCATCAAAAATCGTGGATTTTTAATAAAACAATCATGCATTGCTTAGTTTACCTATTCATTCATGCATTTCGACGCAACAATCATGGATTTCCAAGTTCAAAATCGTGATTTTTAATAACAATCGTGTATTCTTTAGTTACGCTACTCATCATGCATTTTGACGGTAACATCATGCGAATGTTTTTGTTTCCTAACATTTCATGACAATCATGCATTGCTTAGTTTACTAGTTCATCATGCATTGCGACGGCAACAATCATGATTTCCATTCAAAAATCGTGGATTTTAATAACAATCGTGTATTCTTTAGTATCTACTCATCATGCTCTTGACGTAACATCATTGATTTCAACGCAACAATCATGCATTGCTTCGTTGACCTATTCATCATGCATTTCGACGGCAACAATCATGGATTACAATTCAAAAATCATGGATTATTTAATAACATCGTTGGTATTCTTTAGTTACCTACTCATCATGCATTTTGACGGTAACAATCATGGATTTACAGTTTAAAACATCTTGAATTTTCAACTCACAATCATTCTATTGCTTAGTTACCTATCATCATGCTTGCGACGCAACAATCATGATTTCCAATTCAAAAATCGATCGTGGATTTTTAATAACAAAACATCGTGTATTCTTTAGTACCTACTCGTCATGCATTTTGACGGTAACAATCATGGATTTCAACTCAACAATCATGCATTGCTTCGTTTACCTATTCATCATGCATGTCGACGGCAACACTCATGGATTTACAATTCAAAAATCGTGATTTTTAATAACAATCGTGTATTCCTTTAGTTATCTACTCATCATGCATTTTGACAGGGACAATCATGGATTTCACATCACAATCATGCATGCTTAGTGTACCTATTCATCATGCATTCGACGGCAACAATCATGGATTTACAATTCCAAAATCATGGATTTTTAATAACAATCGTGTATTCTTTAGTTACCTACTCATCATGCATTTTGACGGTAACAATCATGGATTTACAGTTTAAAAATCTTGAATTCTTCACTGCAACATCATTCATGCTTAGTTTACCTATTCATCATGCATTCGACGGCACCAATCATGGATTCCAATTCAAAAGATCGTGGATTTTTAAGATCACAATCGTGTATTCTTTAGTATCTACTCATCATGCATTTGACGGTAACCATCATGGATTTCAACTGCAACAATCATGCATTGCCTAGTTTACCTATTCGCGTCATGGCATTCGACGGCAACATCATGGATTTTTACAATTCAAAAATCATGGATTTTCAATAACCAATCGTGTATCTTTAGTTACTCTACTCATCATAGCATTTTGACGGTAACAATCATGGATTTACAGTTTAAAAATCTGGAATTATGAATATAAAATGCTTCAACTCAACAATCATTCATTGCTTAGTTTACCTATTCATCATGCATTTCGAACGGCAACAATCATGCATTTTCGACGGCATACAAATCATGGATTTCCATTCATAAAAATCGTGGATTTTTAATAACAACGTGTATTCCTTTAGTACCTACTCATCCTGCTAATTTTGACGGATGAACAATCATGGATTTCAACTCAACATTCATGCATTGCTTAGTTACCTATGCATCATGCATTTCGACGGCAACAATCATGGATTTACAATTCAAAAATCGTGGATTTTTAATAACAATCGTGTATTCTTAGTTACCTACTCATCATGCATTTTGACGGTAAACAATCATGGATTTCACTTAACAATCATGCATTGCTTAGTTTACCTATTCATCATGCATTTCGACGGCAACAATCATGATTTACAATTCAAAAATCGTGGATTTTTAATAACAATCGTGTATTCTTTAGTACCTACTCATCATGCATTTTGACGGTAACAATCATGGATTTCAACTCAACAATCATGCATTGCTTAGTGTACCTATCATCATGCATTTCGACGGCAACAATCATGGATTTACAATTCAAAAATCGTGGATTTTTAATAACAATCGTGTATTCTTAGTTACCTACTCATCATGCATTTTGACGGTAAACAATCATGGATTTCAACTCAACAATCATGCATTGCTTAGTTTACCTATTCATCATGCATTTCGACGGCAACAATCATGGATTTCCAATTCAAAAATCGTGGATTTTTAATAACAATCGTGTATTCTTTAGTTATCTACTCATCATGCATTTGACGGTAACAATCATGGATTTCAACTCAACATCAGCATTGCTTAGTTTACCTACTCATCATGCATTTCGACGGCAACAATCATGGATTTCCAATTCAAAAATCGTGGATTTTTAATAACAATCATGCATTGCTTAGTTTACCTATTCATCATGCATTTCGACGGCAACAATCATGGATTTCCAATTCAAAAATCGTGGATTTTTAATAACAATCGTGTATTCTTTAGTTATCTACTCATCATGCATTTTGACGGTAACAATCATGGATTTCAACTCAACAATCATGCATTGCTTAGTTTACTATTCATCATGCATTTCGACGGCAACAATCATGGATTTCCATTCAAAAATCGTGGATTTTAATAACAATCGTGTATTCTTTAGTTATCTACTCATCATGCATTTTGACGGTAACAATCAGGATTCAACTCAACATCATGCATTGCTTAGTTTACCTATTCATCATGCATTTCGACGGCACATCATGGATTCCAATTCAAAAATCGTGGATTTTAATAACATCGTGTATCTTTAGTTATCTACTCATCATGCATTTTGACGGTAACAATCATGGATTTCAACTCAACAATCATGCATTGCTTAGTTTACCTACTCATCATGCATTTCGACGGCAACAATCATGGATTTCCAATTCAAAAATCGTGGATTTTTAATAACAATCGTGTATTCTTTAGTTACTACTCATCATGCATTTTGACGGTAACAATCATGGATTTCAACTCAACAATCAGGCATTGCTTAGTTTCACCTACTCATCATGCATTTCGACGGCAACAATCATGGATTTCCAATTCAAAAATCGTGGATTTTTAATAACAATCATGCATTGCTTAGTTTACCTATTCATCATGCATTTCGACGGCAACAATCATGGATTCCAATTCAAAACATCGTGGATTTTTAATAACAATCGTGTATTCTTTAGTTACCTACTCATCATGCATTTGACGGTAACATCATGGATTTCAACTCAACAATCATGCATTGCTTAGTTTACCTACTCATCATGCATTTCGACGGCAACAATCATGGATTTCCAATTCAAAAATCGTGGATTTGTTTAATAACAATCATGCATTGCTAGTTTACCTATTCATCATGCATTTCGACGGCAACAATCATGGATTTCCAATTCAAAAATCGTGGATTTTAATAACAATCGTGTATTCTTTAGTTATCTACTCATCATGCTTTTTGACGGTAACAATCATGGATTTCAACTCAACAATCATGCATTGCTTAGTTTACCTATTCATCATGCATTCGACGGCAACAATCATGGATTTCCAATTCAAAAATCGTGGATTTTTATAAACAATCGTGTATTCTTTAGTTATCTACTCATCATGCATTTGACGGTAACAATCATGGATTTCAACTCAACAATCATGCATTGCTTAGTTTACCTATTCATCATGCATTTCGACGGCAACAATCATGGATTTCCAATTCAAAAATCGTGGATTTTTAATAACAATCGTGTATTCTTTAGTTATCTACTCATCATGCATTTTGACGGACAATCATGGATTTCACTCAACAATCATGCATTGCTTAGTTTACCTATTCATCATGCATTTCGACGGCAACAATCATGGATTTCCAATTCAAAAATCGTGGATTTTTAATAACAATCGTGTATTCTTTAGTTATCTACTCATCATGCATTTTGACGGTAACAATCATGGATTTCAACTCAACAATCATGCATTGCTTAGTTTACCTACTCATCATGCATTTCGACGGCAACAATCATGGATTTCCAATTCAAAAATCGTGGATTTTTAATAACAATCATGCATTGCTTAGTTTACCTATTCATCATGCATTTCGACGGCAACAATCATGGATTTCCAATTCAAAAATCGTGGATTTTTAATAACAATCGTGTATTCTTTAGTTATCTACTCATCATGCATTTTGACGGTAACAATCATGGATTTCAACTCAACAATCATGCATTGCTTAGTTTACCTATTCATCATGCATTTCGACGGCAACAATCATGGATTTCCAATTCAAAAATCGTGGATTTTTAATAACAATCGTGTATTCTTTAGTTACCTACTCATCATGCATTTTGACGGTAACAATCATGGATTTCAACTCAACAATCATGCATTGCTTAGTTTACCTATTCATCATGCATTTCGACGGCAACAATCATGGATTTCCAATTCAAAAATCATGGATTTTTAATAACAATCGTGTATTCTTTAGTTACGTACTCATCATGCATTTTGACGGTAACAATCATGGATTTCAACTCAAAAATCATGCATTGCTTAGTTTACCTATTCATCATCCACCTTAAGAGCCTAATCTTTCAATCCTCGTCCTCTGTAGTCTGCCGCCTTATCTTTTTCCTCTACTTTTAGTTCTTTTCCTCGTCCCCTATTATTTCTCGACTTCCTCCTTACGTTTATCCTCCAGAAATTAACGTCTTCAGGCCAAATATGGATTTAATCTTCCATTAACAACACGCAGAAACATATTACAGGCACCTGTGCAGATTTTATGTATAAAAAAAGAGAAAAACAAGTCAATTTAGACGTTAAAAAAATATGCAAGAAGAAGTAGTCCTTGTGAAAATCAGTCCTCAAATCCTTGAGACGTATTTTTATATGGATAAAAATAAAATTGATAATGGAAATCAAATACGATAAGGGGTTTATAATCGTTGAAAAAACGAAAAAAAATTCGTATTTTAAGTTACGAAATCCTTTATTAAGCCTCTTATGTTTAAATTAACACAAAAATGGGTCAAGGTTGCCTTTTTTTCTATTCCTAGATGACATTTTCGTCTTTATATTGTTCGAAAATACTCGATAAATAAAGGTTTCTTTAAATATTTTTTCGGGGGAGCTATTTTTAGAAGAGAAACGATAATAAAAGGTCCATGTAATCGACATCTTTATGATTCTGTCCTCGAAATTTTAACGGCTACGAAAAAAAGGTCCAGACGAAATTCAAAAGCGACAAACTTTTTATTTTGTTGGTCAACTGGAATCGGATTTTTTAAAAATAGAAAAACGGGTTTTGGCTCAGAGAGTTGTTTACCTGGTAAACAGCTGTCACAAAATAAATTATTTTATTTTTCAAATTTCATTAGGTAGCAGAGTGCTGTAATGAGGCATTTTTATTTTGGTGAAAAAAAGGGGAAAATTTCATACTTTGACGTCAAAATATATAGTTACCTATGTATTTTACGGAAAATTTGTTTTCACGGAATTAAATCTTTTGTTGACCTAATTTTGTTCTGATAAGATAAAAAATTGTCTGGTGCAGACAAATCGTCACCTTTTTTTTTTTTTTTTTTTTTTTTGTGTGTTAATTTGAAAGTTGGTAAAATCTAAGGTCAGAGTTGTAGGATGAAAGTAGTAAATCATCAATTTTATTTTTTTCAAATAAATTAATGCACATTTCAAGGTGGTTTTTAGAGAGAAAAACCTTGATGTCTAAAAATAAATAAAAATTCTGGGATATTCAAGTTGCTCGGACAAAAAAAAAATCAGTTTTTCAAGTTTACCGCCAAATTTTCATGTTTTTTAGATAGACACGAATGAAGCTTTTGGCTGGTTGTATCCACCAGAGAAGTTCGATTTGGGTGGCAGCGGTCACTTGTCAATAAAGAAAAACTCCTGAATAAAACAAAATCGTAAAACGTAACCTAAAATGTTTTAAACAAGAGGACGAAAAAAAAGGTTCGAGTTTAATAAAAGAGAAGGTTTGGTGAAGAAAATTGCTTGGAAAAAAACAAAAAAATTAAAAGTGCGTTGACTTCATTTTTCTAGGTTTTGTGCTATTTAGGCAAATTTGGGACAATTCCACGTTAAATTGGCAATCAAGAGGTCCAATTGAGTTTAATTTAAGCCGAGTCAGGTTTGCCAACTGAGAGGGAAAATCAGGTTTGCCCGTTTTCAAAAATCCCTTCGCAATTAGAAAACCCCTTTTCCTTTTCTTTTCACCTCATTTATGTCATTTACCCCTTCTTTTCTCATTTTTTAACTTTTGGATGCCTCTAGGATTTCATAGGGTTACACAAGAAGGGTGAACGGTTGCGAAATCTCTGGAAAAGGATTGTGTGCGACCGTTGTGTGGCCGGAGGAATAAATAAAAAAACAAGTTGCCCAAGTTTCACAATCCTCAATTTTTTTTCCAACAAAAGAATAAATTCACCGATGAATAAAAGACTGAAAAGGTCCAATAAAATTAGATATAATAAAATTAGATAGATAATAATAAAATTAGGGCCCATTAATACTAGATAAAACGTTGAAAAAGTGAAAATTTTACTTTTACTTTGGACAAAATTGAAGTCCGATTATAAATTAAATAAACCTAAACGTTGTCTTTTCGCTTCTTTCTCAAGAAAAGCGATTAGTGACAAGTAAACTTTCTTAGGCGCGAAAAACTTTTTCCGGAGAGGAAAGTAGCCCTCGGGAAAAAGGCCATTAATTTTTACTTTTCGACCCCCCAACCCTTCCCATGTTGATTTAACGTTTAACCCTTTTTAAGAACAATAATTTAAAGATTCTGAATAATAAACCATAGTGTATTAAAATGTGTATTTAAAAAAGAAGGCGTTATATTAGAATTAATGGTTGTGAAAGAAACAGGTCAACGGATTCCCAAGTCATGCCTTCCTCAATAAATAAATGTCGAAAATTAGAACGAGGAAGCCACGAGTCTAGTTTCTAAACAACAGAAAAAAAGCTAAAATTAAACCAGTTTAAACATAGTTGGTGAACATTGTTGATTTTTATGTTTTTATTCGTTTTTTCTATCTAATTGTCTCGTCTAAATGTTCTTATATACGTCGATAAGGGCTGTTATCGTAGTAAAAACACTATTTTCCTTGTCTAAATGTTCTTGGTCGTCAAAGAAAAAGATTAGGGGATTAGGGGATTAGGGGGACAAAGACAAAGGTTAGGAGACAAAGAAAATATCAGAGGATTAACAGTCACAGAAAAAGAGCAGGATATTTAGAAGACAAAGAAAATTAAAGATTAGGGGATTATGGGATAAAGGAAATTAAAGATTAGGGGATTAGGAGACAAAGGAAACTAAAGATTAGGGGATTAGGGACCAAGAAAATAAAAAAAATTAGGGAATTAGGAGACAAATAAAATAAAAGATTATGGGATAAAGGAAATTAAAGATTAGGGGATTAGGGGATAAAGGAAATTAAAGATTAGGGGATTAGGGGATAAAGGAAATTAAAGATTGGGGGATTAGGGGATAAAGGAAATTAAAGATTAGGGGATTAGGGGATAAAGGAAATTAAAGATTAGGGGATTAGGGTATAAAGGAAATTAAAGATTAGGGGATTAGGGGATAAAGGAAATTAAAGATTAGGGGATTAGGGGATAAAGGAAATTAAAGATTAGGGGATTAGGGGATAAAGGAAATTAAAGATTAGGGGATTAGGGGATAAGGAAATTAAGATTAGGGGATTAGGGGATAAAGGAAATTAAAGATTAGGGATTAGGGGATAAAGGAAATTAAAGATTAGGGGGATTAGGGGATAAAGGAAATTAAAGATTAGGGGATTAGGGGATAAAGGAAATAAAGATTAGGGGATTAGGGATAAAGGAAATTAAAGATTAGGGGATTAGGGGATAAAGGAAATTAAAGATTAGGGGATTAGGGGATAAAGGAAATTAAAGATTAGGGGATTAGGGGATAAAGGAAATTAAAGATTAGGGGATTAGGGGATAAAGGAAATTAAAGATTAGGGGATTAGGGGATAAAGGAAATTAAAGATTAGGGGATTAGAGGATAAAGGAAATTAAATATTAGGGGATTAGGGATAAATGAAATTAAAGATTAGGGGATTAGGGGATAAGGGAAATTAAAGATTAGGGGATAAGGGAAATTAAAGATTAGGGGATAAAGGAAATTAAAGATTAGGGGATAAGGGAAATTAAAGATTAGGGGATAAGGGAAATTAAAGATTAGGGAATAAGGGAAATTAAAGATTAGGGAATAAGGGAAATTAAAGATTAGGGGATTAGGGGATAAGGGAAATTAAAGATTGGGGGATTAGGGGATAAGGGAAATTAAAGATTGGGGGATTAGGGGATAAGGGAAATTAAAGATTAGGGGATGAAGGAAATTAAAGATTAGGGGATTAGGGGATAAGGGAAATTAAAGATTAGGGGATAAAGGAAATTAAAGATTAGGGGATAAAGGAAATTAAAGATTAGGGGATAAAGGAAATTAAAGATTAGGGGATAAAGGAAATTAAAGATTAGGGGATAAAGGAAATTAAAGATTAGGGGATAAAGGAAATTAAAGATTAGGGGATAAAGGATATTAAAGATTAGGGGATAAAGGATATTAAAGATTAGGGGATAAAGGATATTAAAGATTAGGGGATAAAGGATATTAAAGATTAGGGGATAAAGGATATTAAAGATTAGGGGATTAGGAGACAAAGTAAATTAAAGATTAGGGGATTAGGGGACCAAGAAAAAAAAAGGGGATTAGGAGACAAATAAAATAAAAGATTATGGGATGAAGGAAATTAAAGATTAGGGGATGATTAGGTAGGGGATTAGGGGATAAAGGAAATTAAAGATTAGGGGATAAAGGAAATTAAAGATTAGGGGATAAAGGAAATTAAAGATTAGGGGATAAAGGAAATTAAAGATTAGGGGATAAAGGAAATTAAAGATTAGGGGATAAAGGAAATTAAAGATTAGGGGATAAAGGAAATTAAAGATTAGGGGATAAAGGAAATTAAAGATTAGGGGATTAGGATACAAAGAAAATTAAAAGTTGAGGGGATTAGGATACAAAGAAAATTAAAAGTTTAGGGGATTAGGAGACAAATAAAATTAAAGATTATTGGATTAGGAATAAAATAAAATAAAAGTTTAGGGATTTAGGAGACAAAGAAAATAAAAGATTACGGGATTAGGAGACAAAGAAAAAAAGGGTCACCTAGTCGAGTTTTACTTATTAGAGGACATTTTGAATTTTTAGTTTTACAAGAACGTAACTTGGAAATTGAACATTTGACCGTCGATTGATAGGACTGTTTAGTGTTTATATTTATTCAAATTGTTGTTGTAGATCCTTGAGGGTATCGGGGGAGTAAATGGGCTTGTTGTGTTTAGTCCCATGTCCGATTTAATAGGATCGATCGTTTCCCGGTGTCGGAATCAAACGTCGCAACATCATCAGATAATCGCCCCCAAGTGGCTCCTCGACATAGTTTCCCAATTGTAAATTTCCATATAGGGAAACCTCAAAAGCAAACAATTTCTCAAAGGTTTACAACGTAAATATTCCGGAGGCGGAATCCTTTCCCGGTGATTTAAGCCATTATTAATGGTTGCCGGAGACTTAACGAAGCTCCCAGAGTATAAAGGCAATTAGACGGTGATTAATTCAGGCATCCTCCATTATTTCACATTAACAAATTTCTCGCTAAACAAATTTTTTACAAAAAAAAAATTCGTTTTTCAAAATTCGCGCCTTCCGTCAACCTTGAGAACCTACCAATCAAGTGGCAACCTCAATGACGTCATTGGAGTCTTGTAAAACTACAAAACCCGACCAATCTAAACAGATATATAAAAAAAACATGAAAAGTCCTATATTTTTGTGATCCCTGATCACGAATATATAGGTATCCAAGCCCACCTCCGTCTCGCCAACCGCAATAGCTTCATTTCCTTTGGAAATCGGCTTTAAAAATGGTTTATTGCAAGGGGAATTTATTTTAAATTGATAGCCTAAGAAAATGAAAAATGATATATACATTGTTTGGATGCAACGAGTACAGACTGCTGTTATTATCTTATCGGAATAATTTATTGAATTATTTACTCCTCGAGGCATGTTTTTAAGGTCAGACTTATCTTTATATTCAGAATAAAAGAACGAAAAAAATGCATATTTAGGATTAGGTTGTAAGGAAGTGGTGGATATCCCTAAAAATTCGTAAAAAACCTCAAAATCAACATTTGTAAAGCCTAATTTTGGTGAAAAAACCTCGAAATCAACATTTATGAAGCCAAATTTTCGTCAAAAACCTCATCTTCAACATTTTTAAAGCCTAATTTTGGTGAAAAAACCTCGAAATCACATTTATGAAGCCAAATTTTCGTCGAAAACCTCATAATCAACATTTGTAAGGCCTAATTTTGGTGAAAAAACCTCGAAATCAACATTTATGAAGCCTAATTTTCGTTCAAAATCTTCAAAATCAACATTTAAAAAGCCAAATTTTCGTCAAAAACCTCATCTTCAACATTTTGAAAGCCGAATTTTGGTGAAAAAACCTCAAAATCAACATTTATGAAGCCAAAATTTCGTCGAAAACCTCATATTCAACATTTGTAAAGCCTAATTTTGGTGAAAAAACCTCGAAATCAACATTTATGAAGCCAAATTTTCGTCAAAAACCTCATCTTCAACATTTTTAAAGCCTAATTTTGGTGAAAAAACCTCGAAATCACATTTATGAAGCCTAATTTTCGTTCAAAATCTTCAAAATCGACATTTAAAAAGCCGAATTTTCGTCAAAAACCTCATCTTCAACATTTTTAAAGCCGAATTTTGGTTAAAAAAAACCTCAAAATCAACATTTATGAAGCCAAAATTTCGTCGAAAACCTCATATTCAACATTTGTAAAGCCTAATTTTGGTGAAAAACCTCGAAACCTACATTTTTGAAGCCTAATTTTCGTCAAAAAACCTCAAAATCAACATTTATGAAGCCAAATTTTCGTCAAAAACCTCATATTCAACATTTGTAAAGCCTAATTTTGGTGAAAAAACCTCGAAATCAACATTTATGAAGCCTAATTTTCGTCCAAAATCCTCAAAATCAACATTTTAAAAGCCAAATTTTCGTCAAAAACCTCGAAATCAACATTTATGAATCCAAATTTTCGTCAAAAACCTCATATTCAACATTTGTAAAGCCTAATTTTGGTGAAAAAACCTCGAAATCGACATTTGTGAAGCCTAATTTTGGTGAAAAAACCTCGAAATCAACATTTATGAAGCCAAATTTTCGTCAAAACCTCATCTTCAACATTTTTAAAGCCTAATTTTGGTGAAAAAACCTCGAAATCACATTTATGAAGCCAAATTTTCGTCGAAAACCTCATAATCAACATTTGTAAGGCCTAATTTTGGTGAAAAAACCTCGAAATCAACATTTATGAAGCCTAATTTTCGTTCAAAATCTTCAAAATCAACATTTAAAAAGCCAAATTTTCGTCAAAAACCTCATCTTCAACATTTTTAAAGCCGAATTTTGGTGAAAAAACCTCAAAATCAACATTTATGAAGCCAAAATTTCGTCGAAAACCTCATATTCAACATTTGTAAAGCCTAATTTTGGTGAAAAAACCTCGAAATCACCTATTTATGCTATGCTCATTTTGCAAATTTTCGTCGAAAACCTCATAATCAACATTTGTAAGGCCTAATTTTGGTGAAAAAACCTCGAAATCAACATTTATGAAGCCAAATTTTCGTCAAAAACCTCAAAATCAACATTTAAAAAGCCAAATTTTTGTCAAAAACCTCAAAATCAACATTTGCAAGGCCTAATGTTTAGTAAAAAAAACCTCGAAATCAACATTGTAAAGCCAAATTTTCATGAAAAATTTCAAAATCAACATTTTTAAAGGCTAATTTTGGTCAAAAAACCTCGAAATCAACATTTATGAAGCCTCATTTTCGTCCGAAAACCTAAAAATCAACATTTAAAAAACCAAATGTCGTCAAAAACCACCAAATCATGATTATAAGAGGGAATTTTTCAGTCAAAAAATCTCAAAATCGACGTTTTAAGTGCAATTTCTTTTGTCAAAAACCTCAAAATCAATATTTTAAAACCCAAATTTCCTTCAAAAACCCCAAAGTTTTCAGAACATTTGTTCATTTGTTTAAAAGCACTGTGAAAGGTATAGCCGTCATTATAACCTTCCTGGACCATCAAAACTAATCGGTCCTAAAATGTCCACAACCTATAACCTTCCAGCTCCCATAACCTTTTTTATAACCTTCCTGAGTCTTCCGGTAACCGTTTTCCTTGCATTTTCCCATTGATTTTGACAAATAAAAAATTTACCTCAATAGAACAACAAAAAAATCATATTCTGAAATGGTCCAGGATGCGGGCCTAGGGAAATTGTCGATTTAAAACCTTAAAGTAGTCGATTGTCTTTTTGTCAGAAATTCTTAGAGGTTACTTTTGCCGTTGCTATGGAAACTGTCAATTTTTTTCCCTCTGAGATTTCTTAAGTCAATCACTTTTCGTGGGATCTTTCCGGGCGATAAATTCCGGAGGTGGCTCCGGGCCCAGGTGGCCACGTGTATGGAAAGAGGGGTGGCTTTTGTGACACCCCACGTGGATCGACTTTCCCATTGGTCGGGGAGCACTAACTTTTTACTGCCCCCCCCCACCCCCCTTCACCCCTCAGGAAGGGCCTAATGTGACGCTAAGACCTCGTAAACTTGAGCTCCCTCATCCTTTCCACTCTCCTCTTCATAATGGAAGTCCGTTATGACATCCGTTCCCTTTTGTCAGAGAAGCGGCTTGGCAAATAAACATTTAAGTGCAAATGTACTTTAAATCCCCCACCCCATGGTTCCCTAGGATGCTTTACTAACCGTGAGGAATCACTGATTAAAGGGGGAGGTTATTTCATGAGAAATCGTCGCCCCGATTCAGAAAACGTTCGGAAATTTAGGCGATCGTTGAAAATCGTCCTTGGACTGAGTGGGAAATGGGAAATAAATTGAGAAAGAGTTGCCATGGTGGGGAAGAGGCCTTTTTAAAGGGAGGGGGAGCCTTGAATGGATTTGCACAAAATCTTAAAATGCCCTCGGCTCGGTTCAGCGACCCCTCGACCACGTTTCGTCACTCGAGAAACTGACAGCGGGAGGAAAAGTCGTAATCTCGTCGAGCATTACCCAAAAACCGATTTTTTTTATGCCTCCCACTCCTCCCAACTTGATAACGTTCAGGAATCGACGAAAATTTGATGGAAAAAGATTTGAAGTGTCCATAGGTGTCAAAAAATACCAATACCCCACCTAGTTGTCGTAAATTGACTCATTAATTAGGTGCCTTTAATCAACCTTTTTCAGCACCAAGATGCAGTGAACTGACCTTTTTAGTCTCCTAGGTGTGGTAAACTACCCTTTTGGGCACCTAGGTGCGGTAAAGATACCTTTGGGGACACCTAGGTGCGGTAAACTACTTTTTTCAGGCACCTAGGTGGGGGAACTACCTTTTTGTGCACTTAGTCAAGCTACTTTTTGAGCACCCAGGAGCGGTAAACTACCCTTTTGGGCACTTAGGTTCGGTAAAAGGGTGGTTTTCCGCACCTTTTGGGGCACCTAGAAGCGGGAAACTACCCTTTTGGGCACCTAACTGCGGTAAAAATACCTTTTGGGGCACCTAGGTGCGGTAAACTACTTTTTTAAGGCACCTAGGTGCGGTAAACTACTTTTTTAAGGCACCTAGGTGCGGTAAACTACCTTTTTGGGCACCTAGTCAAACTACTTTTTCGTCACCCAGGAGCGGTGAACTACCTTTTTGGGCACCTAGGTGCGGTAAAAATACCTTTGGGAACACCTAGGTGCGGTAAACTACTTTTTCAGGCACCTAGGTGCGGTAAACTACTTTTTCAGGCACCTAGGTGCGGTAAACTACCTTTTTGGGCACCTAGGTGCGGTAAACTACCTTTTTGGGCACCTAGGTGCGGTAAACTACCTTTTTGGGCACCTAGGTGCGGTAAACTACCTTTTTGGGCACCTAGGTGCGGTAAACTACCTTTTTGGGCACCTAGTCAAACTACTTTTTCGTCACCCAGGAGCGGTGAACTACCTTTTTGGGCACCTAGGTGCGGTAAAAATACCTTTTGGGCACCTGGGTGCGGTAAACTACCTTTTTGGGCACCTAGGTGCGGTAAACTACCTTTTTGGGCACCTAGGTGCGGTAAACTACCTTTTTGGGCACCTATTCAAGCTACTTTTTGGGCACTCAGGAGCGGTAAACTACCCTTTTGGGCACGTAGGTGCGGCATAAATACCTTTGAGAGCACCTAGGTGCGGTAAACTACTTTTTTAGGCTCCTAGGTGCGGTAAACTACTTTTTCAGGCACCTAGGTGCGGTAAACTACCTTTTTGGGCACCTAGGTGCGGTAAACTACCTTTTTGGGCACCTAGGTGCGGTAAACTACCTTTTTGGGCACCTAGGTGCGGTAAACTACCTTTTTGGGCACCTAGGTGCGGTAAACTACCTTTTTGGGCACCTAGGTGCGGTAAACTACCTTTTTGTCAGCTACTTTTTGGGCGGGGGTACCTGGGCACGTGGTGCGGTACTTTGAGGCACCTAGGTGCGGTAAACTACTTTTTTAGGCTCCTAGGTGCGGTAAACTGTCTGTTTTAGGCACGAGCTACCCAGCTAATTTTATGGTGGTATTTGTTGAGTTTGTCTCCTCCTATTTTAATTAGCGGATAGGTCAGTTGCCAGGATATCGCATGCCCCTCATCATCGTTTGTTGTAATTGTGGGCGTGGATTTCCCAGATAAAGGCCCTTGCCCTCCTTCCAACGGGTCAAAAGTCCAAAATGCGTTTTTATTTCAGTTTTTGGTCGAGTAGGTGACACCTGAAGAACACGTGACGGATCGCTCATTGTTCCACGATCATTACCCTTAATCACGCTTTATTGCCCGAAACCATTGTCTCGAAAGGATAACATCACAATTTTCATCTCATTCGAGTCGAAGGGAAAGGACGCAATTAAGTTCGAACCAGAAAAACGCAATCGCCCCTCAAATTCCAAGAAAGAACCTCAACGAGAGCAAAAAC
Organism: Orius laevigatus; assembly: GCA_018703685.1. NCBI lineage: Eukaryota > Metazoa > Arthropoda > Insecta > Hemiptera > Anthocoridae > Orius > Orius laevigatus. The sequence goes on from JAGWEN010000750.1 coordinate 33,708, forward strand.
CAATCTCCCTCTTTTTCAAACAGAAGCCAAAGATTTTTAGAACAATGCTATAATCTCAAATTGAAGCTGAAGTTAACGAATGGGGTTCAAAGTCCAAGCTTTTACGCATTTGCCGCACCTAAATTACCCTTTACAGCACCTTGGTCTCAGAACTACACTTTTACAGCACCTATGTGTCAAAAACTACACTTTTACAACACCTATGCGTAAAAAAAAAACCCTACGCCTTTACAGCACCTATGTGTCAAAAAAACCTACGCTTTTACAGCACCTACGTGTCGAAAACTACGCTTTTACAGCACCTATGTGTCAAAAACTACACTTTTACAGCACCTATGTGTCAAAACTACACTTTTACAGCACCTATGTGTCGAAAACTACACTTTTGCAGCATATCCTATGTGTCGAAAACTACACTTTTACAGCACCTATGTGTCGAAAACTACACTTTTACCGCACCTAGGTGTCAAAAACTAACTTTTACCGCACCTAGGTGCCGTAAAATACCCTTTTAACGTACCTAGATGCCGTAAACCGCCCTTTTACCGCACCTAGGTGCAGTAAACCGCCCTTTTACCGCACCTAGGTGCAGTAAACCGCCCTTTTACCGCACCTAGGTGCAGTAAACCGCCCTTTTACCGCACCTAGGTGCAGTAAACCGCCCTTTTACCGCACCTAGGTCAGTAAACCGCCCTTTTACCGCACCTAGGTCAGTAAACCGCCCTTTTACCGCACCTAGATACAGTAAAACGCTATTTTACCGCACCTAGGTGCCGTAAAATACCCTTTTACCGCACCAAGGTGTCAAAAACTACACTTTTACCGCACCTAGGTGCAGTAAACCGCCCTTTTACCGCACCTAGGTGCAGTAAACCGCCCTTTTACCGCACCTAGGTGCCGTAAAATACCCTTTTACCGCACCAAGGTGTCTAAAACTACTCTTTTACCGTTCCTAGGTGCCAGAATTCCTAAACCTCGAAACTTAGATCCTCAATACCTATTTGAATTCTTACGCAATATTTTTTCGTGTCCACATGCTAAGGGCGAGCATTAAGCGATGCATAAAAATTAGGTCATAACAGCATAAAGAGAAAATAAAAAAGATAAGTAAACGAAAAAAGTTAATCTCAAAATCGGTCCACGGTCTGCTAAGTCCTAGCGCGACGGGAACATTTTCTGTTTGCCAAGAATGGAAATATTTTAATTTATCTTTCCGGCCTTTTTAATGTTTATTTCCCCTCCAATTTCCGTTAACAGGTGGCCCTTGGAAGGATTTTTATGAAGAACGTTTCGTTTTTTAATAAATCGACTGATCGCATTGTTCGCTTCTAATGATGATTAAAGATGGAACGCATTTGAATACAATGAGAGCATAAATCAAATCGAAGGAGAGTCCCTGAGATTGAAAAGTGTTTAAAAATCGCTTTCCAGTGGAGGAAGATTGGTTTCTGCATATGAGGAAGCATCTTCGTGATCCCCAGAACATCCTGATCACGAAAATGACTTTCGCCTCCTTGAGGACCACCTCAATAGCCTCTTTCCTACGGAAAGCCGCCAAAATGGGGCAAAAATCAAACAACACTTCTGTAATCTATGTAACGCAAAATGGTTTTTTTAATGCTTTAGAGATGGGAAGACCGGTTTTTTTGCTCGATTTGCATTTAACCACAGTCATGAAGACTCTTCTAGACATAATGGCACCTCTCCATGCATGGACTTATTAATCATGATGGAAAAAGAGGGACGAAAACCTTTCTTTTCACTCTTAAAACGGTTTTTCAAATTATCATCTTGGTAGTTTTTTTTTTTTTTTTTTTTTTTTTAAGAACTGTTTGAATCGATTGTTTTGTGGAGAGAGCGATTTTATAATTAGCCCCACGTACGCTCGCCCAAGGCCCAACTGGAGAATGCAACTCGTAAATAACAAAAAAATCATGAATTTTTTAAAAATTAAAAAATTGTTTTCTTAAAGATGAACTTTTGAGAATTGAAGTGGGCTCTTGAGGTCGGTCGCTTTTTCGCTCTTTGAAGTTTTGAGGGTGGAAGACAGAAAAGGTTTATAATTGGCTTTCTTTTCTGTTTTAGCTTTGTAAATTGTTGTAAATAAATTGGGGTGAAAAATTAATAGTACTTGATGACGTCATAAGTGTGGGAAAGGGCGTTTAATAATCATCCCCCGAATCTTCATTCTTCTCCCACCCCATCGCATCATAAAAAACGAAATCATTTCTCTTTTATAAGGAGACGTAATGAAACCCTCGATCTCTTTTTACCTTCTCCATTGTCGCTCGAAAACCGCCCCAGGCTGCCCCCCCCTTTTTTTGTTAAGAAATCATAATCCTATCTCGAAACACCAAACACGAAGTCAAAAAATTGTTAAATAATTCACATTTTTAAAACGAAAACATTCCGATCGACGTTTTTGAAGTGTTTAAGGAGGTCGAAAAAAAGGCTTTTGATGGTTTTTTCCGGTTTCTAAACTAACAAAAAGCGCGTACTTGACTCCTTTTTTTCACTGTTCACGTTATATGTTAACAAGGTAAAAAAAGCCTTGGATTCAATCGACACGATATATAAGTCACGGATTCAGCGATTTAGTCATGGATTCTACCAACGAGACGTCGCTTTTTGAACAAAAACTTCCTGTAAGCAGGAAAAAAGTAGGCGATTTGAAAAGTTGAACTTACAACGGGTTTCATCTGGCGGGGTGGAGGCCTAGATCCTACCTGGATGCTTTAAAGTACCCTTTATGCCACCAGGATGCTGTAAAGTATCCTTTATCCCACATGGGTGCTTTAAAGTAGCCTTTATCCCACATGGTTGCTGTAAAGTATCCTTTATCCCACTTGGGTGCTGTAAAGTATCCTTTATCGCACCTGGATGCTGTAAAGTATCCTTTATCCCACTTGGGTGCTGTAAAGTATCCTTTATCGCACTTGGGTGCTGTAAAGTATCCTTTATCCCACCTGGGTGCTGTAAAGTATCCATTATCCCACCTGGGTGCTTTAAAGTATCCTTTATCCCACATGGTTGCTGTAAAGTATCCTTTATCCCACATGGTTGCTGTAAAGTATCCTTTATCGCACCTGGGTGCTGTAAAGTACCCTTTATCCCACCTGGGTGCTGTAAAATATCCTTTATCGCACCTGGGTGCTGTAAAATATCCTTTATCACACCTGGGTGCTGTAAAATATCCTTTATCACACCTGGGTGCTGTAAAGTACCCTTTATCCCACCTGGGTGCTGTAAAGTGTCATTTATTCCAACTGGATACTTTAAAGTATCCTTTATCCCAACCTGGATGCTGTAAAGTATCCTTTATCCCACCTGGTTGCTGTAAAGTATCCTTTATCCCACATGGTTGCTGTAAAGTATCCTTTATCCCACTTGGGTGCTGTAAAGTATCCTTTATCCCACTTGGGTGCTGTAAAGTATCCTTTATCGCACTTGGGTGCTGTAAAGTATCCTTTATCCCACCTGGGTGCTGTAAAGTATCCTTTACCCCACTTGGGTGCTGTAAAGTATCCTTTATCGCACCTGGATGCTGTAAAGTATCCTTTATCGCACCTGGATGCTGTAAAGTATCCTTTATCGCACCTGGATGCTGTAAAGTATCCTTTATCGCACCTGGATGCTGTAAAGTATCCTTTATCGCACCTGGATGCTGTAAAGTATCCTTTATCGCACCTGGATGCTGTAAAGTATCCTTTATCGCACCTGGATGCTGTAAAGTATCCTTTATCGCACCTGGATGCTGTAAAGTATCCTTTATCCCACCTGGGTGCTGTAAAGTATCCTTTATCCCACCTGGGTGCTGTAAAGTATCCTTTATCGCACTTGGGTGCTGTAAAGTATCCTTTATCCCACCTGGGTGCTGTAAAGTATCCTTTATCCCAACCTGGATGCTGTAAAGTACCCTTCATCAGACCTGTATGCTGTAAAGTACCCTTTATCCCAACTAGATACTGTAAAGTACCCTTTATCCCACCAGGATGCTGTAAAGTATCCTTTATCGCACCTGGGTGCTGTAAAGTACCCTTTATCCCACCTGGGTGCTGTAAAATATCCTTTATCACACCTGGGTGCTGTAAAGTACCCTTTATCCCACCTGGGTGCTGTAAAGTGTCCTTTATTCCAACTGGATACTTTAAAGTATCCTTTATCCCAACCTGGATGCTGTAAAGTACCCTTCATCAGACCTGTATGCTGTAAAGTACCCTTTATTCCAACTAGATACTGTAAAGTACCCTTTATCCCACCAGGATGCTGTAAAGTATCCTTTATCCCACCTGGTTGCTGTAAAGTATCCTTTATCCCACATGGTTGCTGTAAAGTATCCTTTATCCCACTTGGGTGCTGTAAAGTATCCTTTATCGCACCTGGATGCTGTAAAGTATCCGTTATCCCACCTGGATGCTGTAAAGTATCCTTTATCCCACCTGGGTGCTGTAAAGTATCCTTTATCGCACCTGGATGCTGTAAAGTACCCTTTATCGCACCTGGATGCTGTAAAGTACCCTTTATCCCACCGGGGTGCTGTAAAGTATCCTTTATCCCACTAGGATGCTGTAAAAGTATCCTTTATCCCACCTGGGTGCTGTAAAGTACCCTTTATCCCACTTGGATGCTGTAAAGTACCCTTTATCCCAACCGTATGCTGTAAAGCCCTCTTTACTCCACGCAGATGCAGTAAAAGTCGCATTCCAATCCAGACAATCCTTTTGTCGTACTCGAAATTTTTTTGCAATTTCGAAACTGTTTGAACAAGTGTTTCGTCTAGGTGATTCCTAACATGAAAAAGGAGAAAAAAAATAAATAGTTTTGAAAACTACGGAGAATTTTATCTGATTGTATGCGATCTCAAGGACTCTCCCGGCGCGAACTGTTCCTTTAGGAGGTCAAGGCGGATTTCGAGTGGAATCGACTGGGGGTCGTTGACACTTTCGATTTTTTTTCTCTTTACCCTCCCATTGAAAATAACCTAAAAAAATGAAAGTCATTTTTGGATTGGAGCTTACGTTCACCCATTTTTTGACTTTCTAGACCCTCCAGACGATTTTCAACCTAGTTTGAGCCATCAACTGCTGTAAACTCCTCCTTGATGCTGTAAACTGCCTGCAGACCTAAGTGGGGTAAAGATGACTATTACCAAGATTGGGTTATGATCACGTTTACAGCACCTAGATAGGTTTCACATCAACACCATTCAGTAGCATTCAGATACCAGCCATAGAACTTCTATATAGTAGGCATGATGGAGTGTATTTGTTGTCCTGAAGAGGGCGGATGTTTGGATTCGACACGTCTTGGTGTTCGCAATATGTCTCCAAAGACCACGAGAAACGGAAGAAGGGAAAGAGAGAGAAAAAAAAGGAACTGACAGGATTACTTGTAATTTGCGGGTGGATGTGACGGCTCCTTTCCCCCCTCACGATCCCTAAATTGGATTGCTTCCACTAGGAAAAGGAGCGGCATCTGTCATCCCGTCATGTCTCGAACGGTACGAGTGGGAAATGCCTCAAAAAAAAGTTTTTTTGTACGAAATGAAAGTTCATACCGCATCTAGAAGTAATAACTGGTTTGCATCCAAAAGCGGTTCTTTACAGCAATTAGTGAAGCGAAACCACTACCCTCCACCACCTCCTCACATCCACAACCTCCCCCAACCTTCTCCAAACCTCCCCCCACTCTCCTCTACTCTCCCCCACGTGAAAATTTGTCAAAAGAAGCAAAAATAAAAGTTAAAATTTTTTTATTGTTGTAACAATACTGGAATAACCTAATATTTTTTCACAGGAGAACGGTTCCAATTTGTAAGGGCTTTTATCCCTTCATCCTACCCTATCAAGGGGAAGCCATATTCAATTTATTTTCTTATATCGCTTCTTGTGAAAAAAAAAAAAAAAAAAAATTTTAGCTCCTCAAGATTTTCTTTTCTTTTAAACATGAACACGTGAAAAGGCATATGTACGGAAAAAAAAATTTGGGGGTCGAATTTATTGCAGACAGCTGGTCGAGTTTCTTGTTTCTCTTTAAGACGTTATTAGATCCCCCCCCCCTTCTAAATGAAACAGGGGCGTTATTATGTAGTGAAAAGAATCTGAAGAGGGTTTTAATGTGACATGACGCATATGAAGGGTGAGTAATACCTGAATTTGACGGTTTGATGTTGGGGTTGAAAGGTTGGGGGGAGGTGGAGGGGAGGGGAGGAGTGCTGGGCCCTGGACCACCCGCCGACCTATTTTCATACCCTTCAAGTGTTCACCACACGCTGAGAAGCGTCTGGGACTCAGGAGATGGGAAATTTCATTTTTTAAAGGGATTAACAACTACGGATGGTTAGGTGATCGATGAGCTCCTGCTGATACATTTAGAGAACCTAGGGGCGATGTATTAATCAACCCTAAGAAGGCTGTTATCCTCAAGAAAGTGGCTTAAATCATACTCTACAGCACCTAGGTGCGCTTTTATTTGCTTTTACGGCACCTAGGTGCGTTTTTATGTGTTTTACCGCACCTAGATGCGTTTTTATGCGCTTTTACAGCACCTAGGTGCGTTTTTATGCGCTTTTACAGCACCTAGGTGCGTTTTTATGCGCTTTTACAGCACCTAGGTGCGTTTTTATGCGCTTTTACCGCACCTAGGTGCGTTTTTATACTCTTTTACCGCACCTAGGTGCGTTTTTATACTCTTTTACCGCACCTAGGTGCGTTTTTTAACTACTTTTACCGCACCTAGGTGCGTTTTTTAACTACTTTTACCGCACCTAGGTTCGTTTTTAACTACTTTTACCGCACCTAGGTTCGTTTTTAACTACTTTTACAGCACCTAGGTGCGTTTTTAACTACTTTTACCGCACCTAGGTGCGTTTTTAACTACTTTTACCGCACCTAGGTGCGTTTTTTACTACTTTTACCGCACCTAGGTGCGTTTTTTACTACTTTTACCGCACCTAGGTGCGTTTTTTACTACTTTTACCGCACCTAGGTGCGTTTTTAACTACTTTTACCGCACCTAGGTGCGTTTTTAACTACTTTTACCGCACCTAGGTGCGTTTTTTACTACTTTTACCGCACCTAGGTGCGTTTTTAACTACTTTTACCGCACCTAGGTGCGTGTTTTTCACTTTTAGACCTAGCTTTTACCGCACCTAGGTGCGTTTTTAACAACTTTTACCGCGCCTAGGTGAGTTTTTTACTACTTTTACCGCACCTAGGTGAGTTTTTACTACTTTTACCGCACCTAGGTGCGTTTTTATGCGCTTTTACAGCACCTAGGTGCGTTTTTATACTCTTTTACAGCACCTAGGTGCGTTTTTATACTCTTTTACCGCACCTAGTTGCGTTTTTTTACTACTTTTACCGCACCTAGTTGCGTTTTTTTACTACTTTTACCGCACCTAGGTACGTTTTAGCGGATTTCCGGAGGAAAGCAGGCTATTGGGGCCGGCCTCACGGCGGCTTTCGGCTTAGAGGCTTATATATTCGTGATCAGGACGATCTCCTGATCACGAAAATATAGGTCATTCCCAATCTTGGCGATATATATATATATATATATATTTATTTATTTATTTATATATTTATATATGTACCGACGCGATAACTCGAGCTAGGATTGTTTGAATTAAACGAGACTTGGTATTTAGAGCTTTTGTTTCACCAGGTAGAAGCCTATTGAAAATGGCTTGAATCGAGAAAGCGGTTCTGGTACTTCGCTTAGGGCATAAAGGGCATTTTCGTGATTTTCTCGGAACCTGAAGGTTTGAGATGGTTAAAAATCGTGACGGGAAAGTCCTAGGGGCCGAGGATCATAGTTAATAGCAGTTCAAATTTCAAAATCGGTTCTGGGACTTGTCTAAGGGGCCTAAATGGAATTTCGTGATTTTCTTGTAACCTTAAGGTTTGAGATGGTTGAAAATCGTGATGGGAATGTCTGATGATCCGCAGACCGTATTAAGAACGGTTCAAAACACGGAAGATGTTCTGGGGCCCATGCTAAGGGGCCTAAATGGAATTTTGTAATTTCTTCGATACCGGAAAGTTTGAGATGGTTGGAAATGGTGACGGTAATATATTATGGCCCGAGGACCATAGTAGAAGACAGTTGAAATTGCCTAAGCGGTTCCCCAGAACCGAGAGTCCCAACTCTCCTGAGGGACTGGGGCGGGAAACTGGACATCAAGGCAAACTAGGACAAACTAGGCGCGACTAGGACATCAAAGATAGGATTAGGGAAGGCCTTTCCGGAGGAAATCCGCTGCTTCTCGAGGCTGCCTCGAGGCCTTTTTACTACTTTTACCGCACCTAGGTGCGTTTTTTACTACTTTTACCGCACCTAGGTGCGTTTTTACTACTTTTACCGCGCCTAGGTGCGTTTTTTTTACTACTTTTACCGCACCTAGGTGCGTTTTTTACTACTTTTACCGCACCTAGGTGCGTTTTTATACATTTTTACCGCACCTAGGTGCGTTTTTTACATTTTTACCGCACCTAGGTGCGTTTTTATACATTTTTACAGCACCTAGGTGCGTTTTTATACATTTTTACCGCACCTAGGTGCGTTTTTATACATTTTTACCGCACCTAGGTGCGTTTTTATACTTTTTACCGCACCTAGGTGCGTTTTTATATATTTTTACCGCACCTAGGTGCGTTTTTATCTATTTTTACCGCACCTAGGTGCGTTTTTATCTACTTTTACCGCACCTAGGTGCGTTTTTATCTACTTTTACCGCACCTAGGTGCGTTTTTATCTACTTTTACCGCACCTAGGTGCGTTTTTATCTACTTTTACCGCACCTAGGTGCGTTTTTATCTACTTTACCGCACCTAGGTGCGTTTTTATCTACTTTACCGCACCTAGGTGCGTTTTTATCTACCTTTACCGCACCTAGGTGCGTTTTTATCTACCTTTACCGCACCTAGGTGCGTTTTTATCTACCTTTACCGCACCTAGGTGCGTTTTTATCTACCTTTACCGCACCTAGGTGCGTTTTTATCTACCTTTACCGCACCTAGGTGCGTTTTTATCTACTTTTACCGCACCTAGGTGCGTTTTTATCTACTTTTACCGCACCTAGGTGCGTTTTTATCTACTTTTACCGCACCTAGGTGCGTTTTTATCTACTTTTACCGCACCTAGGTGCGTTTTATCTACTTTTACCGCACCTAGGTGCGTTTTTATCTACCTTTACCGCACCTAGGTGCGTTTTTATCTACTTTTACCGCACCTAGGTGCGTTTTTATCTACTTTTACCGCACCTAGGTGCGTTTTTATCTACTTTTACCGCACCTAGGTGCGTTTTTATCTACTTTTACCGCACCTAGGTGCGTTTTTATCTACTTTTACCGCACCTAGGTGCGTTTTTTTACTACTTTTACCGCACCTAGTTGCGTTTTTTTACTACTTTTACCGCACCTAGGTGCGTTTTTTACTACTTTTACCGCACCTAGGTGCGTTTTTTACTACTTTTACCGCACCTAGGTGCGTTTTTTACTACTTTTACCGCACCTAGGTGCGTTTTTACTACTTTTACCGCGCCTAGGTGCGTTTTTTTTACTACTTTTACCGCACCTAGGTGCGTTTTTTACTACTTTTACCGCACCTAGGTGCGTTTTTTACTACTTTTACCGCACCTAGGTGCGTTTTTTACTACTTTTACCGCACCTAGGTGCGTTTTTATACTCTTTTACAGCACCTAGGTGCGTTTTATCAGCTTTTACCGCACCTAGGTGCGTTTTTATCAGCTTTTACCGCACCTAGGTGCGTTTTTATCAGCTTTTACCGCACCTAGGTGCGTTTTTGTCCACTTTTACCGCACCTAGGTGCGTTTTTAACAACTTTTACCGCGCCTAGGTGAGTTTTTTACTACTTTTACCGCACCTAGGTGAGTTTTTACTACTTTTACCGCACCTAGGTGCGTTTTTACTACTTTCACCGCACCTAGGTGCGTTTTTTACTACTTTTACCGCACCTAGGTGCGTTTTTACTACTTTTACCGCACCTAGGTGCGTTTTTTTACTATTTTTACCGCACCTAGGTGCGTTTTTTACTACTTTTACCGCACCTAGGTTAGTTTTTAACTACTTTTACCGCACCTAGGTTAGTTTTTAACTACTTTTACAGCACCTAGGTGCGGTTTTAACTACTTTTACCGCACCTCGGTGCGGTTTTAACTACTTTTACCGCACCTAGGTGCGTTTTTAACTACTTTTACCGCACCTAGGTGCGTTAAATCTCCCTTTACCGCATCAATGTGCGTTTATATTACGTTTTTCCTCACCTAGGTGCGTTTTTATCGCCTCTTACATAACTTTGGTGCGTTTTTACCGCCTTTTACAGACCCTAGGTGCGTTTTTATCGCTTTTTACAGCACCCAGGTGCGTTTTTTATCGCTATTTACAGCACCTAGGTGCGTTTTTACAGCCTCTATCATAACCTTGGTGCGTTTTTACCGCCTCTAACATAACCTTGGTGCGTTTTTACCGCCTTTCCAGAATCTAGGTGCGTTTATATCGTTTTTTACAGCACCTAGGTGTGTTTATATCTCCCTAGGTGCGTTATTATCTCCCTTTACAGCACTTAGGTACGAATATATCACCTTTTGCCGAACCTTAATGCCTTTAAATCAGATTTTACAGCGTATAGGTGGGTTTATATCATCCTCTAAGTTCTATTCTGTTTTTGACATTTTCGGTACCTTTGTAATTTGAAAATATGTTAATTGAAAATGACTTTATTATTCTTTTTAGCCAAGAGTTGCGTAATTTTGTCACAGGTGAATTTCTGAGTCATCGCCCGTCTAAAACGAGAGCACAGAATTGGCAGACACGTCGTCGCCAAGGGCAAATCGAATAAAAAATAAAAATAAGAAGAAAAAGAGTATTCTTTTGTCCATTTCGAATGGAAAAACATAAAATAAAACGATTTTTATAGGAGAAGGAGGACTCCGGGCTTAAAATGTCGAAGAACCGTTTTGAACCTTTGAACTTTCCACAAGTAAATAAATCCACTGCCTTCTTAATTAAAGGAAATCGAGGTTGCACGCTGAAAAAAACATGATCCTATACCTATTTCAAGCTTTTCGATTTCACGATGAACTTTCGATTTGACCGGTCAAATCTTCTTGGTCGAACTCTACAGATGGTAAAGACTTTTTCAAGGGTGTTACAATTACAGAAGGTTGAAGATCACGATATCTTAAGTTCGTGGTGGCCTTAACTTTTTAAATGGAGGATTTAACCTCCCTTTTCTCTGGGGAGAAAAAATAAAAATGCACATTTAAAAACAAGGTAGATTTAACATAAATAAGGGTCTTGCGACCTTCTTTGCTCGAGTCGGGTCTTTAAATTAAGTCGTATTAAAATTGTCATGGGAGAACAGCCGAAGGTAAGTATACAAAGAAAGTTGTTTTTTCAGCCTCGATCCTAACAATCGAGGGTTTTAGCATCCAGAATTTTCTTATCGAACTAAAACACCACGAATCGCTTTAAAAAGTCAACTCCAAGAAATTTGACACCCAACATGACATATCGGAAAAAATATTTTTTCCGACGATTTCGCTCTACTATGAAGATGGCAATTTAGACTTTGGATGTTCATAAGGGATTTGAATAAGTAATGAGAACGGGATTGTCACGGATTTTGGGCCCCTTTCATTAGGATGATACTGAGGATCCATTAGGTTTCCCTCATTAGATGCCAAAGGGAAGTCATCGTCCGCAACCAAGAAACTCCTTATGATCCCTTCCCAACAACCCCCTTTTACGACTCTTTAAATATTTAAAATCCAATTATCCAGATTTTCAAACAAGGCAGCACGTTTATTAATATTTAATATCTAAATTTGTATTTTGAATGTGCAAAATCATGTTGTTTTCACTTTTTGGTCTGAGCCAACAGGAAGTCAATTCCTAAACGATATTTTCAGACGTTTTAACCCCAGGGATTGTTTTTCCGACGTTTTTCCGCCATCGCAAAAGATGGGGCTTTCTTTTATGGTGCTCCAAGGTCATCAAGAATTCGTCCCTCCTACACAAAGAACGCCTTTGTCCTTCAATCGAAGATATGGAGAAGAAAAAAATTGTTATCTGACAAATGATAGTGGAAAACAAAACATTTCGCCTAGAAAAACAGCTAATTGGTATAATATAAAGCAAAAGAAAGAAAAATACAGCTTCCTAACCATTATCCTGTCAAGATTCTTAATTTCTGGTTATAAGTTACGTCAACCGTCCAGATAAAGAAAAAACAGGATGGAAATTCCCCTGCCACAACCGCAAACTATACCGGTATCCCCATTTCTAAGGGTGTAACCGTGTGGAAAGTGATGTTACATTGCATTATTAGTGTTTGTTGTTACATTTCTTTGGTGAGGGATTGCTGACATGCGTGTGATACATCATGCATATTTAAATAACAAGTTTTTTCTTTATAGCTGGGAGCCACCATAATCTGTCCTCAATTGTCCTAATTTTCGATACGTTATCGATGACGTCACGATGCGTCATAGAAAGGCGACAATGGTGAGCGTGGAAAATGAGGCTACCCGATTTTTTCGATAATTCGAAATGACATTTGGAATTTTATGGGGAAGTAAATATTTACTAGATTTTGGTTCGATAAGGAGATTTTTGTTCCAGGAAAAACATGAGGGTTCGAACTCTGAACTGGAAATTTTGTCAGCTATCACCCCCTACTCCATGCCAACTTTTCGGTCCTCTATATAAAAAGGGACAGTCGAGTTTACGGACTTTTTGGGAAGTTTGTGACGTGAAATTTTAATGGTCCAAAGTGGAAAAGCGAGGAAAATGGAAAAACTAAAATATTGTCATTATATTCTAAGGAGGACGTCCGAACACAGGTATAGGGTAAGTTTTTTAAAAATTATTAATTTAAAATTTTTGTTCAATAAAAATCGAAAATTGACCTAAAATTCGTGTTTTTAGCAGTCCAGTAAAATATCTTTATTGATGACGTAATTACATTTAAAAAATACGTACTGCTAGTTTGGAGCATTAAAAACGGATTTAGAGCCCTAAAAACCGTGTTTGGAGCTCAATAAACCTAGTTTAGATTCCTAAAAACCGCATGTGGATCCTTAAAAACACACAGAGCCATAAAAACCAAGCTTAGATCCCTAAAAACCGCATGTATGTATATCGATCAATAAAAATGTCAATAAATCATTTAAAAAATTATCCTAGAATTGGTTTTTCCACCAGTCTGTGCCCTAAAAACCGTATTTAGAGCCCTATTAACAGTGTATATAGCCCAAAAACCGTATTTAGAGCCCTAAAAACAGCGTTAAGAGTCCTAAAAACCGTGTTCAGAGCCCTAAAAACCGTGTTTAGAGCCCTATTAACGGTGTCCAGAGTCCTAAAACCTTGTTCAGACCCCCAAAATACCGTGTTTAGAGACCTAAAAACAGCGTTCACAGTCCTAAAACCCGTGTTGAAAGCTCTAAAAACCGTGTTTACGGCCTTAAAAACCACGTTTAGAGCCCTAAATACCGTATATGTATATAGCCCTGAAACCGTATTTAGATCCCTAAAAACCGTGTGCATATATAGCCCTAAAACCGTATTTAGAGCCCTAAAAAAAGCGTTCAGAGTCCTAAAAACCTTGTTCAGAGCCCTAAAAACCGTGTTCAGATCCCTAAAAACCGTATTCAGAGCCCAAAAAACCGTGTTTAGAGCCCTAAAAACAGCGTTTCGAGCCCTAAAAACAGTGTTCAGAGACCTAAATACCGTGTTCTGAGCCCTAAAAACAGTATTCACAGCCCTAAAAACAGTGCTCTGAGCCCTAAAAACCGTGTTCAGATCCCTATAAACCGAATTCAGTGCCCTAAAAACCGTGTTTAGAGCCCTAAAAACAGCGTTTCGAGTCCTATAAACCGTGTTCAAAGCCCTGTTCTGAGCCCTAAAAACAGTATTCAGAGCCGTAAAAACCGTCTTTAGATTCCTTGAAACCGTGTTTATCCTAAAAACAGCGTTCAGAGTCCTTTAACCGTGTTCAGAGCTTTAAAAACCGTGTTCAGATCACTAAAAACCGTATTCAGAGCCCTAAAAACTGTTTTTAGGGCAAAAAAAGCTCTATACACTGTGTTTAGAGCCCTAAAAACCGTGTTTAGAGCCCTAAAAACAGTGTTCTGAGCCCTAAAAACCGTGTTCAGAGACCTAAAAACAGTGCTCAGAGCCCTAAAAACAGTGTTCAGGGCCCTAAAAACCGTCTTTAGAGCCCTTAAAACAGTTTTCAGAGCCCTATAAACCGTGTTTAGAGCCCCAAAACCCGATTTAAAGCCCTAAAAACCTTGTTTATGGTGAAAAAATGAAATGAAAAAAAAAATCATCGTTTTTCATGTCTTCAGAAACTAATTTAGGTATCAAAAAGGATCCTTCAAACCCCATAATAGTTGGCAAAAAAAAGCCTCAAAAAATCAATTATGAATCAGTGTTATGAATTCGTATTTTGAGCCCTAAAGAACGTGTTTTTGATTTCCATCAATTTTGAGGGAAAAAAAGGTCTAGTAAAGCCAAGTTAGGAGTTAGTTTTAAGCCCCAGAAAACTGGAAAATTGGGCCCTAAAAACCATGTTGATGATTTTGGAGCCTACATGAATCCAACCTATGATATTTGAGTCATCACTGATTTTAGTGTTGACTCGGTTTTGTATGAAATAAAGGGGAAAAATTAAAGATCCGTCAATAGGGTCCGTTTATAATGCGAGAGCGTGTTGCCAAGCGGGCCCGAGTCAGCTGATGCAATTTCGCCTTTGGTTACCTCAGAGCCAATCGTCGAGCTCGAAATTCCCCCCCGACCTCCACCCTCCCCCATCATCCCCCCCTCGCATCGACCCATTCCTCGAAACCAGATGATAGAGAACCCAGAGCCGGCATCAACTCAGTCGCGGCCCCGATCTCGGTCTACGTCTCATCATCGCCTCCTGGATATTACAAACAAGAAAAAGAAAAGTTTTTTATCGTGGTTTTCGACGTCGAAATTTTTTTCACCAAAAAAAAATCAACGCGATAGCCTCACATTTTTTAAATAAACTTTTCAAATTATATCGTTAATTTTATATAAAAAGTGGAGTTTTTTGTGAGCTGTGTTTCTGTAACGGCCTCACGATTCCGATCGCCAACAGACCAGAACAGTCCGGCAACGAAGCCGCTTTACCGGAGGAGATGGGACATCACATCACCCATGTAAGTACCAAAAAAAGCCAAAAAAAACCTCATTTTCGTATTTTTTTCATTTCTCAAAGCCCTAAGTTTTTAGGGATGGAAACACGAATTCAAGGTCAGTTTTTGAGGGATCGAATTTTACCTTGATTGACCTTAATTATGCGTTTTTAGGGCTTTAAACACGAATTCAAGGTCAGTTTATGGGAAGAATAAAGGTCTCGTTTTTTAGGGTTTTGAACACGAATTTTAGGTCATTTTGTTAATTCTTTCTTTTAAGGCAATTTTAAGAATTTATTAAACTTTTGATTAATTTAAGTTTTAATTGAAACAAAAGGATGGAAATATCGACGTAAAGAGAGGGGGTTGGAACTAGATGAGTGAAAGTAGGACGGGGTGGGAGTTTTCACTTTTTTAAGGGTTTCAACTTTTCAAGTTCAAATCGACTTGAAATCGAGGTTGTAGGCTCAGTGGTGGCTTTGGGGTTTTGGGCACAAAAACGTCTTTTTGAGAAGTTTTTTGGACAAAAAACGTCTTTTTGAGAAGTTTTTTTGGACAAAAAACGTCTTTTTGAGAAGTTTTTTTTGGACAAAAAACGTCTTTTTGAGAAGTTTTTTTGGACAAAAAACGTCTTTTTGAGAAGTTTTTTTTTGGCACCAAAACGTCTTTTTGAGAAGTTTTTTGGCTAAAAAACGTCTTTTTGAGAAGTTTTTTTGTTGTTGATTTATCTACTTTGATGATTCAAGTTTGTTTTTTGTATTATTTTGTCTTTCTTCCTATTTGGGCAGAACTTGAATACTCCGTGAAGTGGACAAGGTCGAGAATTTGCGATAGTCCACTTCCTCGACCTTGGATTTTTTATTCCTAGTAGAAAGAGAGGATTTTATCTCGATTTTGATTTCAGAACTTGTAAAACTGGCCGTTTTTGAAGCCACCCCTGTATCGATTTTCAACTCGTGTTTTATGATTGTAAATGTTAAAAAAGTGTTAACCTTGAAAGGCGGAGGGATTCTCGAAAGGCTCGCCCGTAGTGGGCGACCTTGAAGGGATCGCTCGTTGTAAAATGAGAACTGGAATTCGGTCAACGAAAATGACTGGAAAGGATTTTTCCGGATTTTGAGGGCATTTCGACTTTTCTGCCTTTTTGTGCATTTCCGTGGGTAAAAGGTTGTTCTATATTCGACCCTAAGTAGGCCACTGGTATTAGCCGAAATTAGGATTTTTCCTTTTATCGTTTTTCAATCCTGGAAGTTCCGATAAACGATATTTTTAGAAAAAATTACGTTTTTAGGTCACAAACACGACTTGTGATAGTATTCAGAGCTCTAAAGACCTAATTTGAATTCCACAAAAACGGTTTTTAGGGCCGATAACACGAATTTGATGGCATTTTTGTGGTTTTAAGGGATGAAAGCCAGAAATCGCTATCCAGTTTGTGTTTTGAGCAGTAAAATCCACCAAAAATGACGTTTTCTGAGCCCCAAAAACCTGTTTTTAATGCCAGAAACACGGTTTTTACAAGTTTTTATCTGCTTTTACAGCACCTAGGTGCGTTTTTAAACGTTTTTACCGCACCTAGGTGCGTTTTATGGAGTTTTACCGCACCTAGGTGCGTTTTACGTGGTTTTACCGCACCTAGGTGCGTTTTATGGAGTTTTACCGCACCTAGGTGCGTTTTATGGAGTTTTACCGCACCTAGGTGCGTTTTATGAGGTTTTACCGCACCTAGGTGCGTTTTATGGAGTTTTACCACACCTAGGTGCGTGTTATGGGGTTTTACCGCACCTAGGTGCGTTTTTATGGGTTTTTACCTCACCCTATAGCCTAAAGGATTTAAAATGAGGGGTTAACGAATTTTAAATCCATTTTCTAATTGTCTCTCCTGACAATCTGCGCTTTCTCGTTTTCCTCCCCACCTTTTTCCTTTTGCAGACATTTTCCCATTTTGACCTCGATTTTAAAAGCAATAAAAAAGGATAAATAATTTACGAGCCTTTTTGGCCAGTGTTGCCATATCGGTTGGCCACTACTCGAAAAAGTCAAGATGGGCCCCTCCGAAATTTTTGTTTTTCTTTTGTAATCTTAAATAATCCTTGGTGCTTTTGTCATCGATAAATTCGCTTATTTGTTTGTATTTAATGTTGTTTACGCCTGTGAAAACGTCCCGAATCCAGTCCGCCCACGTCCCCCCATGGAAGAAGGGAAAAAAACAAGCCGACGGGCTTATTTGAATACAAGTTTTCTCATTTTTTTCTTTTTCGACTTTTTGGACTCAAAAGTAGGTAAGTTAGCAAAAATCAATAAAAGAGGCATTCTTCGATTTCCATTCTACAGTTTTGGGGCTGGCTAATTCTAAGACTCTCTTAGACCTTAATCACGCTTATAGGGCTAATAACACGAATTTTAGGATCAATAGAAGTTTTTAAGTAATTTTTGTCCTCGTCGTCAAAAACCACAGTTTTTAAGGAATAAAACATGAATTTAGTCCACTTTGCCTTAAATATCAAATAAACGCTGTTTTTATGATGTTTTTGAAGAAAAGTTCGTGTAAAGTAGCGTAAAAACTAGAGCAGAAAGAACGATTTTTTTCTCGGTATAATCGAAGAAAACGCAATTTCCTGCTTTCTCTATAATTTTTGAACTCTTCTGTCCTAAAGTGATGATTGGTTTGAAATCACCGCTTTCTCTCAGTTCACGTATCGATTTGCGAAGGTCGCGACTTCCCGGGCATTTTCAATTTAAATTATTTACCTTCAAATATCGAATCGGTTTTAAGAATTAAAGGGAATAAAAAAGGACGCCTGGCAACAGCTCGAGCTGAGGTCAGTGCCCACTGTTGCCATGGAAACATTCGCCTTAAGCACTAAATAATAAACCAAAGATCAAATTGTCGGTCATTCATAATTTTCACATAAACGTCGAAATCTAGATGGCAGTGGCTCAACAACTATGCCCTACTTGGAGGGACGGAACGCTGCCGCGTTCCTAGATTTTTGAACAATTTTTCGTCCAGGATTAGCCATGTTGGAAAAAAATTATCTTTTTTTTAAGCAAATACACCCACGAAGCTTAATTATCATGCTCTGCGTTCAGAAAGCACGTGAGCAAAAGAAAAAGAACAAAAAATTGAATATCTTATCTTTTTCGAGATACGGAGTCCGAGGGGCTAGACTATTTTAAAACTTTCAGGATAGCCGGCAACAATGGTGGCAACAATGATGGCTCCGGGAGGGTTTCGTTATAGGGGGGGATTTTTTTTATGCATTTTATTGCTTTGTCAATCGAGGAAGCCGTGCTAAGGACGTATATCAGGGTTCAAAATTCTCAAAATTTCTCCTTAATATTTGAGTAAGGTCGAAAATAGATTCTGTTTATCATGATGAGAGCAGCCAGCTTTTTCTATGATTTAAAACGAAATCATGCGTTGTGCCTTTGAAAACACGAAATTTTGAATAATGAGCAAAAAAGAGGAAAATTTGGTTTTTATAAGGTTGGCTTGCTCCTGACGTCATCAAATTGCAACTTAAAAACATATAAGGTCGGCACACTGCTTATGACGTCATTAAGTGCTTCTCCTACTTAACTCTGTTCAAAAACGGGTTAAAAGTGGTTTAAGGATGGTAAAACTGCTTCTACGTCAATGAGTCTGAAATTTGACGTTTTATCCATTAAATCTGTTTTCTTGGACGTATTTAACAAGAATAAAATGGACGAAAAATGTTTTTTGGACCAACCCACTTGGTTTTTTCTCCGTGTAGCCCAGAAAGGATGACTCGATAAAAAAAAACTTATCGGCCTCCCGAAGCCCACATCTTGCATTTCATCCTTGAAAAAAAACCACATGGCCTCTACTTCAGCAATAAAAAATGCTGAACGAAGCAAAAAAGATGTTTTAATGCATTAACTGCGCAGTAGTAAGTTGGCAACACTGGTCCTCATGATCTATGGGTGTAATGACGTCATTGGTTGTAGATTTGGGACAATGTAATAAAACTTTTTTTGTTTTAAGTAGAAACAAATAAAAAGTTCCAGCTGTAGCCTCTTCCGTTCTTTTCATTCGGCCCCCAAAAACCTCGTATTCAGATCATCGATAGTGCGTAAATCCCTTTCAGGAACAATACCGAATCGTATATCTGGACAATAGAAAACCAAGCACCCTGCAAAATATAAACTCAAAAAACTCGTTTTTATA
The DNA here is from genome assembly GCA_018703685.1 of Orius laevigatus. Lineage (NCBI taxonomy): Eukaryota > Metazoa > Arthropoda > Insecta > Hemiptera > Anthocoridae > Orius > Orius laevigatus. Next base: position 53,084 of record JAGWEN010000750.1, read on the forward strand.
TCCTTGGATAATCTGAGGCTAAAATCAGACTTATTATATTAGGAGATATAAGGAACCAAGTTTTCACTTTTACTCCTAAATCTGACGAAAAATGTCATTTTAGGAGATAAATAGTGACAGATTTTCGGTTAGAGGAGATAAAACCAAAATTTTGTATTGGGTTTGTTTCCTGGATAGTATAAAAAGGCTCAGAATTTAAATTTAGGAGATAAAACTGGTCAAAAATTTTATTTAGGTTTTATCTCATAATGGATATAATTGGTTCAAAAAGCCTCACAATTTAAATTTTTGATTTTACTTATCTGACCTTTGTATTAGGTTTTATCTCCTAAACGGATGATGAGACTTTTAATTAGATTTTAGAAGATAGATAAATGACTAAATCGTAGTTTTAGGTTTTATCTACTAAATGGATAATCAGTATCAAAAATTTTAGGTTTATCTTCTAAATGGATAATCAGTAACAAATTTTTTTAGGTTTTACTCCTAAATAGATAATTAGTAACCAAATTTTTTTATGGGTTTATCTCCTAAACGGATAGCCAGTAACAAAACATTTTAGGTTTTATCTCCTAAATGGATTATCAGAAACAATAAATTTTTGGTTTTATCTCCTAAACGGATGTTAAACTTTTAATGTAGATTTTAGAAGATGAAAATGACTAAATCTGTTTAGGTTTTATCTCCTAAATGGATAAGTAACAAATTGTTTAGGTTTTATCTCCTGAATGGATTAATCAGTAACAAAAAAAATTTTATGAGTATGACGAATAAAACCCATCAAATTTTTTATTTAGGTTTTATCTCCTAAAAAATGGATAATCAGTGACGAAAAGCCACTTTTAGTTAGATTTGACCGATCTAAACTTTATATTAGGTTTTATCTCTAACCAGCCAATTTGAGGCTTTATTTAGAGATGAAATTACCAAAACCCCGTTTTAGGCTTTATATTCTAATGGATAATAAGTTTAGGAGATAAAATCGATCATTTTAATCATGAGAAAAATCGAGATTTGAGGGTGACACGCCAGACTTTTGGTTTAGAGATAAAAGCTCCAAAACCTTATTTTCATAAACAGGTACAACATTTTGTTCTTTTCTTTTTCGCGAGAGTTGAGAAAAAAAATCGAGTAAGTGTTTTTGTCCTTGGTCATCATTATAGGGCCCGTAGACCAATTTATTTTGTTTGTTTCATTTTAAAAAAAGTTTAAATTTTTCGATCTTTTTCCGGTTTTAAATTAGATGGGGGTCAAAGATCGAAACGGTTCGCCCTCCACTAAGTTCGAGACATTTTATCTCCTAAATTGTTATCTCCGGATAGGATTCAATACGAAAAATTTATTCTCACGTAAATACGATTAGTTATCTCGGAGATAATTTTCCTCCCTCTTATATTTTTTTTCTTTCTTTTTTTAACTTTTATTTTAGATCTCCATGCACGAGATCGGAATTTTGTTTTGTCAGCCTCGAGGTCAGAAGTCGAGGAAGGAGGCGGCCAAGATTCATAAAACCAAATATTTAAATAAAAATACTTGCAAATTTTGTAATTTTAATTGGACCTATTAAATTAGTTATGACCGACAAAAATTACAATACAATCGTGAAAATATTTTTGTTTTAACTTCCGATTTTATTAATTTTGATAATAATTAATAATGGAGGAGTAAAATTAGTCTGATTCAGATGGCCTGGCCTTTGTAGTTCGGTTCTGTGATAGAAAGGGGGTTGCAGCCTCCATTTTGAGGTTTTGATGGCTCATAACTCCTAATGGCTCGTCCTAAACAAAATATTAATCTAATTGTTTTTGTCGGAAATTAAATTTCCAATAAAATTGTCTTTATCAATTTTTTGTGTAGGATAAGCTCTTTTAAGCTGTGACATATTTGCTCCATCGAGTCTACAAAAATCTAAAAATTTATCTCCTAAACTAGCGTTTCGTAGGAAAGTAGGCTGATGTGTAAACGATTTTGTCTATATTGACCGTTTTGTGAGGAAAATATGGTTTTCGATGTCAATATTAGGGGATAAATTTTTTTTAGGGCCGATGTTAACATGCGCATAAATTGTTCTATGCTAATGCAATTATCGAAGTCTTTCCCCCACGTGAATATTCGGATCGATGGAGCTACGGAGATATGAAATACCGCCCGGGAGGTCGGAAAACAGCTGAACATCAGCTGATCCGGAACAATTTGTCTCCGGCGATGTCTGATGGGGTCTGGGGAGGTTTTCTTTTCTACCTGTAAATTGTCGTGGGAGGTTCACATCTGCCTGCCCAGAGCGCCACGCGCTCTAAACAATTCGCGTTCGACCCCTTTTCCTCCCAGATGCAAATAAGTGTGCCCGAGTCTTCATACCGTTGGCGGTGGACTTTTATAGCGATTAGGAGATAAAAACCAAAAACAATGTTTTTGTTACTTATATCTCCTAAAAAAAAATTTAGCTTATTTCAGATTAGACTTTTGGAGATAAAAACCTAAACCTTGTTTTCGCTTCTTTTATCTCTTAAGCTAAAATCGGACATTTGGCCTCCAATTATCTAACTTTTTAGGAGATAAACCTAAAAAACATTGTCACTTTTATTTAAGCCGAAAAAATCCTAAAATTTTCCTCGGATTAACGATTTAGGGTAGAATAATCCTAAATTTTTTTCTCGGATCAACGATTTTAGGAGATCCTAAATCCTAAACTTTTACCTCAGACTAACGATTGAAAACCCTAAAAAATTTCTCTCGAATAACACGATTTAGGAGATCCCAAAATCTAAATTTTCCTCTGATTAACAATTTAGGAGTTCCAAAAATAAAATTTTCTCTGATTAACGATTAAGGAGATCCTAAATCCTAAAATTTTTCCTCTGATTAACGATTATAGTAAGATCCTAAAATCCTAAAATTTTCTTCTGATTAGATTGAAATCCTAAATTTTTCATCTGATTAACGTTTTAGGATATCCTTAATCCTAAAACTTTTCCTCTGATTAAACGATTGAAATCCTAATTTTTTTCTTGATCAACGATTAAAAATCCTAAATTTTTTCCTCTTATAACGATTTAGGAGATCCTAAATCCTAAATTTTTTTCCTCTTATTAACGATTTAGGAGACAAATCCTAAATTTTTCCTTTAAACGATTAGGAGATCCTAAATCCTAAAATTTTTCCTCTGATTAACCTATTTAGGAGATCCTAAATCTAAAGTTTTCCCTCGTGATTAACGATTTAGAAGCATCCTAAATCGTTTTCCCTCGATTAACGATTAGGGAGATCCTAAATCCTAAATTTTCCCCTCAGATTAACGGTTTAGGAATATAACCTAAACCAAGTTTACTGAAAAATTCGGAACTTTGGCCTTCCTATTAACCTTTTATTTTAGGAGATATAATCTAAACTTCTAAAACTTAAGCTAAGTTTCTCGCCAACATATTCCTAAACAAGAATCTTTCAGTATTTAGTCCCCTAATAACCTTTCAGGAGATAAAACCTAATACATTTTTTAGGCCAATTTTAAGCATTTAGGCCCAAATAAGCAATTTGGGGATGATGAAACCTAAATCTTGTTTTTGGCCACTTTTATCTCTAAAACCGCAATTCACCAGCCTTTCATGAGAAAAAACCTAAACCAAGTTTTCTCGGATTAACTCCCTAATAATTGTCCTCAGATTTTTGGAGATAAAAAACCAATTTTGTTAAACTTTTATCTCCAAATAAACAGAAAGTGGCTCTTTGAAGCTTTGCACCTTAATTTTATCGCCATAAAAAGTCGAAATTCGCACCTAAAAAAAAGAAAAGAAGAAAAGTGAAATCTTTGGCTTTTAGTATTTTGTCCCCTTGTGTAAACCTCTATAAATAACGTCCGACAAAAGCCTCTAGGTCGATTCCGGGGTCGGCGAACCCGTTTGAATAATTTTGTGTGCCTACTCTTGCTAAAAACAATAGGACAATGACAAAAAAAAAATTGTCCTAGTTATCGGTGCATACAAATTTAATATTTTTGAACTAAAATGGTTTCTAAATGGAGATTTATTTGAGTTCTTTATGGATTTTTTTTTGTTTTTCAGGCGTCACACCATGTTGTCATCGATGCATTCCTCAGAACATCGAGACGATGAGGTAACCAAGTTATGGGCTCACAATCCGACCTACTAGACATCTTTCTAAGGACCCAGCATTTTAGCTCAAAGGAGATGGACCTTTGCCTACGACTATCGACATTTTTATCGCCATTATGGTAAATAATAACCTAACATTTAGGTTAGGTAGATAGGTATGTTTTTTGACCTTTTCTTTCTTTTCAGGCTGCTGGACGGCATCAGTGTAGTTATCTAATAAATATGCAGAAAGCAAGAGTTTTTGCTTCAGGGAGGGGGTGGGGGGGGGGGGGGGGGGGGGGGGGGGGGGGGGGGGGGGGGGGGGGGGGGGGGGGGGTGGGGGGGGGGGGGGGGGGGGGGGGGGGGGGGTGGGGGGGGGGGGGGGGGGGTGGGGGTGGGGGGGGGTGGGTGGGGTGTGGGGGGGGGGGGGGGGGGGGGGGGTGGGGGGGGGGGGTGGGGGGGGGGGGGGGGGGGGGGGGGGGGGGGGTGGGGGGGGCGGGGGGGGGGGGGGGGGGGGGGGGGGGGGGGGGGGGGGGGGGGGGGGGGGGGGGGGGGGGGGGGGGGGGGGGGGGGTGACCAGAGATGCTTAGGGGGTTCAAATTATATTACCGCAGAAGCTGAAAAATCTTTACGAAATTAATAAGATTTAGCAACATCGGCCATGGATTCTTAATAAAAACCCAATACAAGTAAAGTTTTGGTATTAGAGTTTTTTTACTAAAACTTGAATACCTTTTTAGAAATTGACGAGGGGAATTGGAGGATAGTGGTATTAGCGGAAGTGTCATGCGATCGTCCTGCTGGCTCATTCCACAGTTATCGAGTTTCGTGTTCGGATGCGGGATGAGAAAGAGGCGGAAGAGAAACGGGAAGTGAAGAAGGCGTCGTTGCCTAAAAAGCGTCGTCTCATTCGGAGCGGCCGAAGGAAGGAGCGACGTCGAATCGCGTCGACACTTTAAGAGCGTATGAAGTCGCTCTCGAACGAAGCGAAGAATGCTCGGAGACCGAAATGCTAAAAGGTTCGAAAGAGTCGAACTCAAAGCGTAGAAACTTTTCGCGGCACTCGACAAAACGACCGAACCCAAACATTCGATAGGGAAGTTCGTAGAAGAACCCCGAGTTTCTCTACGAGGAATTAGCAAGTAGAAGGAAGAAAAACTCGTGAAAAATACCTACTTTTAGGTACAGGTACTAAAATTTAAAGTAGTTCAGTGAATGCATCAAACTAGAACCACCAAAAAGCAACAACCCTTCCACATCCCATTAATTTTTCCATCTTCTAATTATTTTGTCTTTAGGATTATTCAGGGACGACACGTTCTCACTAGCCAATAGGTGTACAACGACGTCGGAAATTACTCGACGACAAATTCAAAACGGCGACATTAAACTTATATACGATGGGAGGGCGAAAAGATGTCGACCACTCCCGAATTTCGAAGGGCCATTTGGAAATTACATTCAGTGCAGTCCGGCATTAGGAAAACCCTCGAGTCCAAAATGTTCGTTTTTAGTAATTTTTGTTTTTTAGGCATGATGGATAGATT